>PVIR01009403.1:0-53414 GCA_004026965.1 Petromus typicus | reverse complement strand
TCACAGCAATCCTCCTGCCTCTGCCTCCCGAGTGCTGGGATTACAGGCGTGAGCCACCACGCCCGGCACTGTGGTATGTGGTACTGGTTGCTGCTGGGTGTGAGTCTCCATGACCAGTATTGTTATATGGTTACCGGGGATGGAACCCGGGTCCTTGCGCTTGCAAGACAGGCGTCGGAACCACTGAGCTATATCCCCGGCCCCCATTCCAAGTTTTATCCTGTGTCCACCTTTCCTGGAACAAGAACCTGGGCTCCTCCTAGCTGTGTGTAGAACAGGAAGCTACTAGTGGCCCTGCAAGGTTGATACTCTCTCCCCACTGGGCAAAGGAGCACATGAAATTCAGGGGGTGAAGATACTTCCCCAATGTCCGCAGCCACCCTGTGGTAGTGTTATGGTGTCCAGGCTGGTGATATCATGAGAATTCCCATCCAGGCCTTTTCTTGAGTTACCAGGACAAACTTTCTCTGAGAACCAGGCAGCCTTAGAGAGATGACAACAGGTAATTTCCTTTCAAGCTTATTGGGTTCCAGGTGCAGATCTACCTTCTTTCTGTTTAGTGATGGTGAAGATGGTGAGAGCTTAAGCAGAGGAGTTGTTCATGGAGTTCTGAGGCTCTGGGTCAGCGGCCCCACTGTTCTAATTAGGCTGCTCTCCCTGGAGCTAATACTGGCTGCTGTCAGCTCTCCTGGGCCTGACTTTGCTGATATTGGTGGCCTTCTCACATATTGGGGATCTCGTACCCTTTGGTCTTCCAGCAGGTGTCCTGGGTTTGTTCAAGTAGAAGCGTCAGATTTCCAAGGCAGAAGCACATAGAGCCACAAGCTTAGCATCAGCACAGCACACACCCGGGGGGAGAAGGAAGGCTCTACTTCCGGATAGGAGTCATAGTGCAAAGAGAGTGGAGATGGGTCCGGGGCCCAGCCATGGGGGTCTTTTTGTCATTGGTCCTATAGGAGGCAGGAACTATTATAATCAGGCTGATTTCTGCATGCGAACACTGAGCCTCAGAGAAGTGCGAGAATTTGTTCAGTGTAACCTGGTTATCAAGGCATAAAAGTAAAATTTCAGACAGGTCTGGGCCCTCCTTCATCTTTGTTGCTTCTTGAGAACTGTGAGCAATTGAGGTCAGAGAAACTCAGGCTCCAGGATCCTGAATAGAGGCTCCTGGGTGGAGGGAAGTCCTTGAATCAGGGAGAGAAAGACCTTTCATGGCCAGAGAGGCAGGGGCTTCCTGGAAGACAGCAGATCTTGGGTGCCAGATCCAGCTCGGTTGTCAAAAGGTGAGTCTGGGCTGCCTCGTGCACTCAGTAATCAAGACCTCGGGATGCCATCCTCTGCCCGGTGCTGCCTGCTCCCAGCCATATCCACCTGCCCTTTAACACTCAGCAGGGGCCTGATTCCCAAGATTAGTCACATGCACATGTGCTCGAGTACACACACACACACACACACACACACACACACACACACACACACACTGCTCTCCCTATGCCCTAAGAGTAGCTCTGGATGATCATTGCTACCTCCGGTGCTCTCCAGCCCAGGGTCCAACAGAGAAGAAACTGTCCACAGAATTCCAAGCCTTTCATCTATGAGGATGTCACCTTGGGGCCATAGAGGCTCTAGGAGGGCAGGACAGGGCCATGAGGTATATGGGGGGCACACACAATCTGCTTCTTCCTTGGGTCCTAGAACACTGCAGGTGGAGAGCTGGATCAAATACCCCAGGTAAAAGAAAGAAGGGAGAGAAGTGAGTGAGTTAGGGAGGGAGGCAGGGGACGGGGCCTTCAGGCACAGAGAGAGACAAGGGTGAGGAGGGAAACTGGAGACCCAGAATCCATGAAAAAAGAAGCAGAACTTGGACATTAACAACAGCACCAGTGATCTAGGATATTAACCACAGCCATTCAGTCACCTGTGAATCAACAGGAGTCACCTGGTGAGCCATGACACTGACATCAGTCACTGGTGATTTCTGGGGTGAGACATTTCCCACAAGGCCTGTTCTGGACTGAACCACATTCATGGTCAACTCCATAGCCAGAGAGGCTTTTCCAGCCCACTGCTCAGCCTGGAAGCAGAGGAAGCAGAGGTCTAAGCAAAAGACTGGGCTTGGGCATCTGCTCCATCCTCTGAGTGACCTTGGACACCGCAATAAAATGCTTTGAACTTCAGCCAGGCCTCCAAAAGGGGCTGCCAGGGGAGGACCTTGGCTCCGTGCTGCAGCCAGCTGGGCTCAGGCTCAAGCAGTTCTCAGCTCTGGGCCTTGCTGCTCTCAAGGCCCATCAGGGGAACCTATAGACACCTGTGCCCTGTTGAGTGTCAGGCCCTGGTCCTGAGGGACTGGACTCTGTCCTCTGACAAGCATCGCTATAGGGACCTTCAGGTTGGAGAAGTCCCTCAGACACTTGGGGCAGGCCCAGATGTTAGAGTCCTGTAGGCATCCGAGGGACAATGGGCCTGCATTTCTGTCCTCGTGCCATCTCTACTAGGGTGACTAGCCCTCACAGGCAGCTCTCTGAGTGGGGAAGAAGGAACATCAGGACAAACACTTCCTGACTGTGTAACCTTCTTATGTTTCCATGTGTCTGAACCACAAACAGGGGCAATCAGCGGCCCGGCCTCGGGTTGTGAGGATTTGTGAGATGACATGCTTGTGGCTGGGAGCAGGTGTCAAAGCCCTCCTGCTGGAAGCTCTCTCAGGCTCTTCAGACACCTCCCGAAGAGTCTCCTCCTCCACTTCCCCTTTGGCCCCCACTCCAAGACCTGGAATTTATCACATCATCACCTTGGTTTTTCCTTCACAGAAATTTTTACACCATGTAACGATTTTTTGTTACTGGTTTTCATTTACCCGTTTTGCTAGGCTGTCTCTCTGGCCCTCCCCAAGAGCTCCCTGAGCAGGAGTGACCTGGAATCTCATCCATGGTTGGTCCCCATGCTCAGCACAGAGCCTGACACCCAGGAGCCACTGATGAACGCCTGCTGGGTGCAGGGGGCAATGAGTTGTGCCACTGGCCACATCAGTCAGGGCGCCAGGGCAGTGACCACAGCCCCATGTCCTGGTGTCTTCTCCCGGGAAGCCTTGACTTCTCTCTGAGTGGACACTGCTGGCTGAGGTGTCTCCCAGGGGCTCCTTCTCCAGTGAGGATGCAGGATTCCAGGCCCTTCGTCTGTGAGAATGTCACCTGCTGGATCCCAGAGAGGACTGTGAGTCCGAGCAGGTGCCTGGGTGGTTACCACACCCCACTTCAGGGGGTCCATTGTCA
Organism: Petromus typicus; assembly: GCA_004026965.1. NCBI lineage: Eukaryota > Metazoa > Chordata > Mammalia > Rodentia > Petromuridae > Petromus > Petromus typicus. The sequence goes on along the minus strand of PVIR01009403.1, from coordinate 50,142 downwards.
CTCCACCCACTTTCCACTGCCTAGATCTGTCCCACAGGCCCACCTAGATGTTAGGGGGCTGGAAATGTAGTTCCAGGCTGGGCAGCCACATCCCAGCATGGCGTCCTCAGCAGAGGAATATGAACCCAAGGACAGCATCCTTTGCCCCTGGATGGTCATGATGGACTCTGGGCCTCTCCTGAGACTCCCTCGATGTCCTCCCTTTCTGTGCTATGGCTGAGCAATGCTGGGTTTGGGAGGGAGAAGATCCAGGCTGTGGGTACTGACTGTGCCAGGAACCTTCCAGGTCTTCCGAGCTGTGAATTCTGGAGCCATCTGCCTGTGTTCTCAGCACCAGATCCTGGAATAAACAAGTTTTCTTCTGTGATTCTTAGAAGTTTAGGCAAGAGGTGGTGTCTTAGTTACTTTTCCCCTGTTGCTGAGGCAAAATACCAGACACCAGAAGTTAAAAGGGAGGGTCGATTCAGCTTACAGTTCATAGAGGTTTCAGTTCATAATTGGCTGGTTCCAAGGCAGGCTGGCACATGGCAGAGGAGCAACAGCTTGTGCCAGTGGAAGACAACCAAAGCAACAAGGGAACCAACGAAGGACCTTAACATTGTCTTTTTGCCCCTTTTATCTTATATAGATTGCTTAAGGCAGGCAGCACTGACACCCTTAATCCTAGTACTTCTGAGCCCAGCACTGCACTATGAATCAGTCCCAGAGTCACACACTCTAGATCCAGTCATCCCTGAAAAAGCCCCACTTATGAATGAATGAGATCTTGGGAGGATACCTAGACACAAGCTATAACATGTGAGGAGGAGGAGGGTATCTCTGAGCTTTGGAATCTGGTTATCTGAGGAAGGAGAATTCTGCTGAGGAGAAGGGGCTGGGGGTGGGATAGGGTCATATATATCTCCTTTCTGCTAAAGGGAGGAACAAAGGGTGCAGTGGGTAGAAAGTAGTCAAGAGGCCTGGGCAACATTACCTCCCACACAGACTGGAGATACTCAGACTGAATGGTGCTCCTGGTGCCAGCCCTGCCCCGGCACAGAACAAGGATCAGCAAGCACTTGCTGATTGAGTCCTGGAGTGAAGGGGTGGGCAGTGATTCTGTCAGGAGGGGTAGGGTGGGGTGGGAGACAGTGTGGCCCATGGTCCCCCCCACCCCCTCTAAGGGCTTTCCTTTGGTAGAGAACCTTCTGAGTGGCCCATATGACCCCACAGCTCCCTTGGATAAGGGATAAACATGACCTGTGACCCATTTCTAACCAACACATTACAGCAAACCGGATGCATGTCACTTCTGTGATCTGGTGACAGGAGGTGGTGCTTTCTACCTTGCTGAGTGACTGTTTCTATAGCTTTCTTGTCTCACCTACTTGGGTGAAGCCTGTGGGACATATTTCCTTGACCAGAAACTGAGGCACAGTCTCTTGGATCTGGAGGAGCCAAATCTTGACAGTAGCTACTGGAGAAGTTCTGGACCAATCAACTGGGAGGTGATGGGTCCTGCTTAAGGGGCAGCCTCAGTTTCCTGATGGGGTAACTGCTACCGTTTGGGGTGTCTTTTTATGAGGTTGTCCAGCTCTGTTTTCCCTGGGAATGGAAGTGGTTTCAGGTTTAGGATTATGAGTGATGACTTCTAGGCAACTCTTCAGGTTATCTGGACTTGGACTTTGTAATAGCTGGTAATTGGATGGCCCTGGAAATTCTGAAAGTTACCTTAGTTACTCTTGTCTTGGTGTCAGTCTTGGAAGGAGGTGAGAGAGGGTAGGTAAATTTAGGGCTAATAAACACTCATTACAGACACTCCTAATATCCCATGGCAGAGCTGACCAAGGATCTGACCCTGAGTTTTAAGGTAACACAGGAGACTCACTTAGTTACTTATTGGGGACCTGCAGGTCCAGCCTCTAGGTCCCTGTCATATAAGGGCCATCAAGACTAGAAGAAGTGATGAGGCCTCAAGAGGACACCCATGTGGGTGCCCTGGGAGCTCCAGCTGGTGCTGGGGACATGCTTTTACGTCACTCTCTGCAAGGCAGCGGAGGGACCCTGGATCAGGACCAGTGCTGTAACAGATTTACTGTAGAACCACTAGGGACAGCTGACCTTTGCAACCATGTGTCTCCATCCGCAATGAGCAGGTGATCTCTGGAGACTTGTCCCTCTCAGAGTCCCAGTGGACAGAGCAATCCCGTGTCCATCCTGTTTGTACTCCTGCACTTCTCCAGAACAGCGAAGGTCGCCCAGCCTTCTTCAGCAGGAAGTGGGATCCTGCCTCACACCATCCTCAGCCTTGTGTTCTCTGGGGACAAGTAAAGAGACTGTCACTGAACCGCACCTGGGCAGCATGGCCTCCTGTGAACCAGGCATGGAAGCTGTGTGTAACGCCTACCCAGAAGGCACCTGGATGGTGTCTGTGCCTGGATGGTGGGCTGAGGTCACGGAGAGGAACAGGACACCTCTGCTCCCTTCAGCCTCAGGATCAAGGTTCACAGCGCCCTTCGGTCACCCAGCCAGGTCCTACTGACTCTTGGTAATGAGAGCTGATGTGTACCAAGCATCCACTATGCCCAGATGCTGCCCAGTGTCCAGACACTTTCGCAGCTCATATTCACATTGTCATCCATGTCCCGTGACTAGGAAACACACTCAAGGGTGAGCGGGCAGAGCAACGTGCCACGACGCCACAGCAGGGAAGAGACAGAGCCAGATTTTGAACCAAAAGTCATGCCCCTAACATTCTGTATGTTGCATACCGTCTGCCTTTGAGGGTCCACCAGGGACTCAAGTTCAGCCTGCTGATTTCAGGCATGAACCAGCCCACTGGGATCAGGCTGTGAGTCTGAGTGTCGGGCTCCTGACCTCAGTGGCAGCCACCATCTCATGCCTCCCGGGCCCAAGGAGACTCTTTGCCTGGTAAGGGGCTTAAGCCTGGTAATGTCCACTTGGTGATGAAAAAGATGCCCAGGGTGTTTCTGAGAAGTGGGATAAGAGAGTGACGGAGAGACTGTGCTAGGGACAAAGGGCACCATGAGGCCCTGCATCCGCTACCCCAGGCTCTTCCCCTATGGGAGAAAGCAGCCATGCATCCGGCTCCAGCCCTCAGACACCGGTGGATGTGACTGGATGCTGTTGTGAGCTGTGTGCGCCAGGAAGGAGGAGGCCGCTCCTCCTCCAGCCCGACCCCGGAGGAGACTGGAGCCTGTCTCTGCAAGAAGAACTCCGCAAAGATAAGGGGAAGCTTATCAGGCAGCACTCCCGGTGTCAGCGGCAGACAAGAAGTGCTTCTCACACTCCAGCTCCCCGTGCTCCCTGTTTATCTCTAGAAATGCCAGCGGTTTTTCTTTTTCTTTCCTTTTTTTTTCATTCCCTCTCCGCCTGCTCTAAAATGCATAGAGAGTAGTGCCATGCGATGAAGGGCTGACGTGCAGGGGGGAAAAACTTCATTTTTAAAGAATTCAATAAAGCTCTCTCTGCTGTGCTGCCATTGAGTGGAGCTGTGCAGTGTATGGAGCAGAGACACGACCCCAGGCAGGGTAGGGAGGAGGTCCATGAGGTGGGCAGCAGGGGAGAGGCTCGGGCCTGGGACAGGGGCGGGAGGACAGGTGCCTTACGCCAGATAAGAGGCCACTGTGCGGAGGCCCCACCTGCGCTGTCAGCCACTGCACTGGGACCGGAAGGCGCAGCTCTGCACAGTGCTCAGCTCTCACCGCAGACCCCAGAGTTCTCTGCCCAAATGGCCCTACGCTGCCCCAGTGCTGTCTGTCCCTCTGCTGAGGAGGCCCTGGGGGAATGCTATCCTTAGAGCCTGTGACCCGGAGAACACCCTAGAGTATCAGGGAGTTCATGTGCTACAGCCTGCGTGAGATCACGGTCACATTAGCCTCCCTGCCCCGGGACTCTGTCACCCCACACCCTGCGGCGTCCTTGTTGCTCGGCTGTCTGTCTTTATGAAACTCACACAGGTGTGCTCCCAACCGGGGTCCCAGCAAGGCTGGTACAGAGTCCGCTCAGAGCGGCTGGCAGCTCTCCCCAGGGCCCACAGCCAGCCGGGCCTGTGCTCTGTGCTGCAGGCCAAGTGGGGCATTCCGAGGAGGAGCTTCGCGAAATCCTCTTTCAGCTGCAAAGAAGTCAGTAGCTGTTCACGCTGCTGGTGGTTCTGGAGAACAGCCCTGGCAGGACGAGGACAGGGACAGGGATGGCCCAGGAGACTCAGCCCCCGCGGGACTCCTGGCTTCCCAGTCGGCGTCTCCCCCAGCGCAGTGTTTCTCTGGCCACAGGGTGGGAGAGAGGCAAAGGTGCCGTGTCCGTGTGCCCTAGACCTTCATCACCCCCACCCTGCTCAGGCTGCAAGGCCGACCTGCAGGGCTGTGTCCTCCCGCGCACACTTCTGTGAGCTCCGGAGGCAGCGGGAGAGATGTCAGGGCAAGCGCTCTGCGAGCCCGGGCTGTGAGCCGTTCTCCCTGTCCCGGCTCCGTGGGCAGCCTTTCCTGAGAGCTGAGACCCTGACCAGTTCCCCAAGAAGAGGGTTTGGGTTTTGTTTGAATTTTGATGGGGGTCCTGATGAGGTTAAGGAGCAGAGAAGTTGAATCTGATTGGGCTTCTCAGAACCACATCATCCCCTTTGCTGCGATGGAGGAGGAAGGTTGCCTCAGGAGCTCAGGAACTATCAGGACATCGAGAAGGCAGCCACGTGATCCTTCCGCCCAGACACTGTTGGGCCTTATTTCTTTGCTGATAAGAGCCTCACAGCCCAAAGCTCTAACCACTGCACCTTCAGCCTCCTGAGCCTGGTGGGACATTCAGGAGATGCCGGAGCCTTCCCCGAGGGCCCTTGGGGTGCAGCGGGAGAGAAGAGCCGCTGATTGAGGACCTGCAGCACCCGGGCTGGGCCCACGGAGCCCCGGCGCCCTGTGCCCTTGGAGATCTGCGCAGGTGGGCGGGAGTTAGGAGCCGCAGGACAGTAGGACACAGGCAGGACACGCGAGGCTGCCCCTGGGTGCACAGCAGCTAGCTGGGGACCCAGAAATAGACCTGCCACGCCAGAGCGAGTGTGGAGCGGTGGCTGCTCTCCCTCCACCTGCCGGCTCCGGGGAATAATTAGAATCCTTTAAAAGCCCTCATTATTTCTCCCAGGACCAGGTGCCCTTTGGAAAAATGGATGTTTCCTGCCAGGTCGTTCCCTGAAGATGCTTCTGTCATGGGCTATTGTGTAAATCCGTGTTTGGCCCATATTTTTAAAAATGTGATTTATCCACTTGTCTGCTCTTAACACTCTTCTCCAAACTCTAAAAATGTTGCTGTTATTAGGAGTCCAGAAGGGAGTCGTAAAACATTGGAGAGCAGTGGACGGCCAGTTACCCTGCGGGCTCTGAGCTCCGGCGCTGCCTGAGTGACTGGGAGTGCCAGGCAGCTGGGCTGAGGGAAGTCCCCATGCGGGGACCCTGCTGGGGAATGTAAACCAAGTGGCCCTACGGAGACCAGCTCTCGGCTGGGAGAGGACTGTGATCACATTGGACTGTGGGGCCAGGGAAGGTCTGTCTGAGACCTGATGGGCAAGGACAGGCAAGGACACCGTGGCAGGAACGACCCCTGCTAGGGCAGGGGCCCTGGCTCGGAGCCTGGCGGGCCAGCTCACCTTGGCAAGAGGTGACATCCCCTTGTTAGAACCAGGGAAGCTGTCAGCGAGAGATAACACTTTAGCCATTGGTGACTACTGAGAACATAACTCTACGGACAGAGTGAAGGCTTTTCCAAAGACGGAGAGAAAGGCCCGGATCAGAGCAGGCACAAACCATGTTGGACCAACCCCCAGTCTGGCCAGAGAATTTCCATGCAAAGGTGTGAGGCGGCAGATGTCCTGGAGATCCAATGTGTTACCCTCAGAGGGAAGTAAGTAAGGAGAAAGTCTCTCCAAGGGTAAGATCACTATTAAAGCAGCAGGCTAGTCATAGTTGTGTAGGCTGAGGTCCTCTACCCTGTGGTCCTTTTAGCTATTAATACTGGAAGCCAGCAAAGCCCGCCACTTTTTCTTGAATCAAAGTCAATAGGTTCGTTTGATTGGCCACATCGGTCCTCACCACAGCCAATCATAAGAAGGGAAGCTTTCAGTTCCAGAAACTAAGCAAAAATGTAACATGTGTGCTGATTGGGTCCTATGGTCCCGTGCAGAGTTGGAGGAGATCCCAGAGACCAGAGCTTGTTGGAGAGATGAAGCCTTTCCACTCAGTCCTGCGCATCCTGGGAAGTGTCACCAGCACCCAGACCTCCTCCTGCTTCTGCTCCGAATGTTCACCCAGCATTCTGGGGAGAAGTCCCAAAAGACTAGCCTCAAATAAGCAGCCCAAACCAGGTCAACCTTCTTCCGCTTCTATTTTAGATCAGCCCGACCAGTCTCCCCTGAAGGAGCGCAGGGAAGGTTATTTCTGTGCTTACTAAATCCGTTGGACCCTGAGACTCTCACAGCAGGTGACTGCAAGAAAAGTTTGGTGGAATTTCAGGCCCTTTGATGGCAAGTTCGCCTAGTAAATAATTGAGATACCCGGACTTCCTGAGAGCTAGGAAACGGAAGACGTGTCCCAGTTCCTCCAGCGAAGCGGAGCATTGGGGTGCCGCAGCGAAAGTGAAGAGTCTTTGCTGAGACGCAATGGGAAGGGCCCAGGGCAGAGGTGGAAGTGCCCAGGAGACAGTAGGAGGAGACGCCCCTTCCAGAAGTATGAACTCTGCCCCAGATCCTGGAGCACTGCAGGTTCAGCATCTAATTCTGCCTCGAGCCACCCTGTGTAAAGGATGGAAAGTCTCAGAGCAGCCTTACTGGACAAGGAATGCTGAGCTCTGCTGCGCATCCAGGCTCCGGCTCTTAACTTCATCCTGCTCAGAACAGAGATGGTCTCAGCATGGCCAGCGAAGCTCCCATCCCCTCCCCTGCATAGGAGCAGGACGGTCATAGGTGGCTTGGCCGGGGGACTGCTGAGGAGGGTCAGAGCACCGAGGCTCTTGTCCAGGTGTGGAGTTGGCCACAGCGCCCCCTTGTGATCAGTTTGCTCCTGTCCAGCAGGCTGCAGGAGGAGGACCCACTGCCTTTACGCCTTGCAGGTTGAAGTGGGATCTTTGGCATCCTCATCACTAACTTCCCATCCCCTACTCAGGACACTGTGCTTCTGCTGGGCAGTGCTGACCCATTTGGTGGAAAACTAGGCAACAGAGCCACCATTCAGAATGGCCATGTGCATGCTCCTGCATGGTGCAGGAGACTTGTATGACAGAAAGTGCAGACAGGAGATCAGAGGGGAAATGGTAGACTTCTGAACACACATATGCATTTCAGCAATATTTAGCGGATATTATGTTTTGGTGGTGGGAGTGCAGGAGATTTTTCTTTTCTTTTTTATCTCCTATCCACAAGAGATCTTGGTGGGCAAGTCAGCTTGTCCATGAGAAGGTCGGAGAATCTCTGTGCACTGTGAATGTGACATCCTTTCTCCACTAACTTAAAAGTCACACATTCATATAGAACACCTAAAGGGAAAACTGCAATCCCTATAATTTCATTATCCACACACGGCCTGTTAGGATTTTGCCGCTTTTCCTTGCTGTATATATATCCATTCACACACTTAAATACATACACACCTATATTTATGTATCCAAAATAGTATCATACTTTGAAATTGGTATCCTGCCCTTTTAGTTTAAATCTCATTCTGTGAGATTTCACTTCCATTATTAAATGTTTTTTAAAACCAGCTTTTCGTGGCTGCACAATGATTTACCCTAAAGATGTAGCATTATTTATCTAGGCAATCTGCTGCGGTTAGATATTTAGGCTCTTTCAGATTTCATTCCACTATAAACAATACAATAATGAGCAACACGGAGCGCAGTAGTAGCTGACATTTACTGAACTGGCCCCATATGCCTGGCTCTGCACACAGCTCTTTCTACACACACTGGCATGGGAGCCTCCAGCTTCCTTTCCTGGAAAGTACAAGTGCCAGCTCCATTTATAAGGGAGGAAACGGGGCTCAGAGACATTGAGAACTTGCTGAGCAAGGGTCTTGCAGCAGGAAGGTTAAAATCCAGATACAATGAATTATCGAACGCGCAGTCTTAGCTATGCCACGATCCCCCCTTCTGCACACCTCCTTAGGGTGACTCCGGGATTTATTTCTAGAAGCAGAGCCAGTGATTGTACACTTCCTGAGGCTCTCAAGACGCACTGCCAACACACTTTCCAGAAGAGAGGGGCTGATTTCAATGTCTACCAGCTGCCACTCACCCATAGTGTCAGTAGCATGCTGGGTCCTGCTGCAGGTGTGAGACCACAGTCATGGGGCTAAAGTTACTTTGAGGCATGCATTCGCTGGAAAGTAGGCAACAGGTCCACAATCTAGAATGAGTGTATGAGTATAAAGTAGCAGGGAGATTTGTATGACAGTCAGTGTAGACAGAAGGTCACAGGGAGAAATGTGAACACATAAGCACATATGTGCATATATCAATGTCTGGAAGAACTTATTTTTAGTGGAGGTATTATGGGTAGTTTCTCTCTTTTCAACTGTCTGCATTATCTAGAATGCTTATGTACAGTCTTTTTAAACTAAAATAGTACAAGACGCAGTGGACCTCTGGTCCACGTGGCCTGCCCTCTGCTGACAGGGTGGGAGATGCATCAGGTGTTACAACAGGCACCGTCCACCCTCCACATTTGGGGAAAAGATAAAGCAGAGGGCACTTTGGGGGCTGGCATGGGGCACACACTGGAGTGAGAAGGGTTCCCACGTCAGGCAGGAATACCTTCAATGTCCTGATGAGAGTGGCCTTGAACTCAGGTCTGAGTGACCAAAAAGAACAGTCGCAGGGAGAGGATATGATAAATGTGAAGTTACCAAGGCAGGACTGAGCTCAGTATCAGAGACACTGGAAGAAGCTCTGCTGGGTGCAGGATGGTGAGTGACAAGAGAGCGGGGAGGTGGGTGCAGCCTAGCAAGGAAAGGTCAGGGAGGCTTCTAACCCTAAGGGGTTAAGTCTTGTCCTAAAGGCAAGAGAAAAGTTCTAAAGCAATAGATCCAGTGTAACAGTTCCGGATATAGTATTTTAGGGCACCCTGTCTTGAGAGAGATGGAGGCATACACCTGTAATCCTGGCAATCTGGGAGGCTGAGGCAGGAGGGTTGCAAATTTGAACCTAGTCTGGATAATTTGATGACTCAGCAAGACCCTGTCACTAAAATTTACAAAATAAAAAGTTCAGTGAGAAAGCCCTGGGGTCAATTCCCAGTACGAGCAAAGAAAATGTGGAATTAAATTCAGACTAACTATGCAAATTAATATGAATTTACAGTGGGAAAAGAAATCACAATAAAGTGCAAATTTCAAAAAGCTGACAGTTACCAAAAGCAGCCTAAAACTGAGGAAAATCATACATTTATTACTAAGCAACCTGATGTCCTTCCTGGCTGTGTCCTCTAAACCCTCGGCGCTCTGTCTTCTTCACATAGGGACAGAATAGAAAGTAGCTCAAGGATTCCCCCACCCGTCTCATAGAAACAGTTTTCTACTATTGATCTGGAGGTTTCTTTTACCTTCACATTTCCTCCTGGATGATGTCATGTGACTTTTCAAGGTTGTTGTTCAATTTGGGAAATCCCTGGCCAAGGTTCTTTTGTCTATGAATTATATTTCTTTGTGGTTCCTAATCCAAATGAATCTTTTGAATTGACAAGGCTCATTAGCCCTCTGAGTTTGAAAGGGGCTCCGAACTGCATGCCTCCTGAGCCTCTGGGGAAGCAGCTGCGCCCGCAGCAAAGTTCTCGAGGGAGGGCGGAGGTGGTCTCACCTGGCAGGGAGGTTGTCCAATCGGTGGCTGCTAAGCAGAGAATGGCAACTGGGGCAGGAGAAAGGGGCACAGGGACTGCACAGAGGTCTACGTAAAAAGTGTCTGCTGGGAGGTGAGGACAGATGGACATACTGGATGGCAGGGTTGCTTCTGACCTGGACAGGAGTGAGAGGCTCTGAGAGGTGACCTAGATCAGGCTTGGTGAGGATATCCCTCCCTCTCCACCTTCTGAGGTCTGGGTACATCCCCGCTAACAGAACCGGAGACCTGGCCCCACCATGGCTGAACGCAAGGCTGGTTTCAAGGGCCCTAGGATGTTGCCTGACTCTGCATCCAGTGAGGAGCTGAGCAGATGGACACAGGCTGGGCTCAGCCTGGGCAACCTGGTTGCAGTGGAGGAGGGTTGATGTCACTGACCTAGGTGGCAGGATACCCACCGAATGCCCACTCCATTGGCTATATGCTGACATCTCGTGGCCTGAGGCTTTGCAAATGAACTTGATGACAGTGGAGAAACCTATCTTTCACTGTTGGGCCAGAGGAGAATGGTCTTTTCACCAGGCTCATCTGCTGCACAGATCATGGAGAAAAATAACTATAGAAGTAAACTTAGTGCCTTAGCATTTGGGTGAAGTCAGTGCCCACAGGCGGCCTCTGAAGGCTTTGAAGTCACTACTTCCATGATGGACTCCTCAGCCAAGACCATCTGGCACCCACACCCCACCTGCCAGCAGCACCCACACCAGCAGGACCTGGCACGAGGCAGGCACAGACCTGTGATGGGGGATGGGTCTGGGCCTCATGGGAGATGTTGTTTAGGTTCTGACAGGATGGGAACTCACTGAAGACAGTAAGAAAATGAAAGGAGCTGGGCGTGGTGGCACATGCCTGTGACCCTATCACTGAGTCAAAGCAAGAGGATGACTGTGAGGGTGAGGCCAGTCCAGCCCAGACTGCCTAGTGAGATCTTGTCTCAAAAAAGAAAAAAACAATGGAAAGTTAGAATTCTAAAAACCTCTATCTTCAGTAATCCCAGTAGGGCCAAGGGAGTGGGTAGGGAATACACAGGATGGAACTGATTCTGGAGTTTCCAATTGAAAAGTGCCTGCCAGGCTCCTACTGGGTCCTTCCTAAACTCATATGTTGATGACCTAAGCAGAATATACCAGAAAGTGACCTTGTTTGGAGACAAGGTCTTCACAGAGGCAATTCAGTTAAACTGCAGCACTAGAATGGGCTTTGATCAAGTATGACCGCGGTCTAACTAAAAGGAAAATTTGGAGACAAAACTGTGTACAGGGAGAAGGTCATGTGAATGTCAGAGCTGGAATCCGGATGAAGTGCATACAGACAAAGGAAGCCCTAAAGCTGACCTGAGACCACAGGAGGAGGAGGGAGGCACAGAACAGACTGCCCACACAGAGGGACCCAGGCAGTGAACACCTTGGTCGGGAGAATCCTGCCTCCAAAACTGTGAGTCAATAAAACCTTATTGTGTAAGCCACTCTGCTGATGATGCTTTGTCGTGGCAGCCCTGGCAAAATAGCATGGTGACTATCTTAGCCTACCAGGCCTGTCCTATAGAATGCCATAGGCCAGGTGGTGCGGTTCTGGAAACTGGGAAGTCCAAGGTCAGTCCTGCAGCAGGTTGTGTCTGGTGAGAGTCACTTTCCAATTTACAGACAAGTTTTCTGCCCCGTCCTCACATGGTGAAAGGGGTAAGGAGCTCTTTTTCACTAGCACAAGTCATATGAATTTCGGGGGATGGAAACAATTAGGTAGTGGTGCCACTGAGTGAAAGGCTTGAGGGAGGAAGGAGGTTAGGCAGGTAGGTGCTGGGGAAGAACATTCCAGTTAAAAGGAGAAGTTAGTGCTAAAGAGGAAAACCAGGCAGATAGCAGTGGATGGGGGCGCCAGGGGATGGCAGGTACAGGCCACATGGGCCTCCTGGGCCATGCTTGGAGGGATTTTCACTCCATGGAAGAGAGCGTAGTAGGGAGCGCACCTGGCATTGGTGTGGGCAGGAGACAAGTGCCAGGGATGCCAGCAGACCTGTCAGCTCGGACTTGCCACTTGCTAGACAAGAAAGGCGAAACCTAAGGCTCACAGCCTTGAAAGGCTGGCCATGACCTTTAGATTGGAGAGAAATGGCAACAGGGCCCAAGGAGCTCAGTTTCCCATTTTGGCATGGCAGGGGTACTGAGTAAAGGAGGTGACATGCCAGGCTGGCAAATCACGTGCATTCTCTTTGCCTGGTCTGCTGCTGACAGCCCAGTGGGGAATATGGAAAGGAGGGAGAGAGAAGAGTCTGAGTCTCAGCTCACAGAGGGCTGGAAACTTCCTGGTTTTCCAAGAACAATGCCAACTTCCTAACTGAAAATTGAGAGAAATGGGTCCTTGATATGAAGGAAACGCTGGATTTTCTCTGAAGATGTTCAATGTGATGGAACCAAATGGAATTTCAGGATTACTCAGACCACTGCTCCTACCCTACATGTGGCCACTACACACAAGATCCCTAGAGACCCCTGAGGAGAAACGTGGGGCTCTGGGCAGGAGCCACCTCTGCCAAAAAGGGGAAATGAGACTGAGCCAAAAATGAAAGAATTTATGTCCTACAAGGGATGACCTCAAGCAACAAAGGCAGGATGACTAACACCCAGGCTAGCCGAAAAGAGTCACAGTTCAGATAGAAATCATCCATGGAAGTCACAAAACAAGAGGGGAAAAATGAGCCGGCACATCTTAGGAGAGAAATGAAACAAAAGGAAACATTTCAGAGATGCGTGCCACATAAAAGCCAGCCCCTGAAATGATAAATCAGAACTGGGAAGTCCATCGGGAAGATGGCGAGTTTACGTCAAGGAATTATTCAAGTCGAAGTGGAAAAGAACAAAGTAGTATTAGGAAGATATGAAAATAAGTGACAGGGCTATCAGAGCAAGGCGACAAGGGGGAAAGAGAGAGAGAAAGACAGAGACAGAGAGACAGAGAGAAGGAGGGAGAGCCTGCACGATGCTGTTGTACTTGAGGCTCTCACTCCTGGATACATATTGTGTGCCAGGCCCAGGGCTGAGTCAGAGTCTAAGTAACCTTGGGTGGACCGTCAGGAAATAGACACATTTAAATAAGAAGCATTAGAGAATTGCTAAAGGGGTAGAACCAGGCCCTGTGGATAGAGGCTTTGATTTATTAAATGTCAAGTATAGATTGCACATTCCGGTACTCACGATTACAGAGTTGGGAGTGACCTGCTCACAAGGAGGTCAGAGGTCGAACCCAAGTGGATCTACTTCCACGTTCACCCCCTTCTCCTTGAACACGCTGCCTCTATGTGACCTCAACCTGAAGGCACCACCCCTAAGAGTTTGGTGAGGTAAGTCTCATCCTAGGGGTTCATCCTGAGGGGTCTGGTTCTTGCGGAGGCAACATCACTGAGTTCTCACGGAACAAGCAGAGCTGTGAAGACTGACTGGGGACAGTTTCCTCTCCAGGAGAAAGTGGCTTCTGAGAAGAGCCGCAAGCGCATCCCTTCAGCAAACTCGTGCTCCAGGCAAAGGCTTGTTGAAGATGTGCAATGGAGCATCCATGACACACAGGCTGGTGCCCCACTGTGCTGGGAGTTCAGGACCAGAGGACCCTGGGAGAGGCCAGGGGGGAAGAGGGGATGATGTGCCTGAAAAAGGGGAGGTGGTCAGTCTGCTGAAGGAAGGACACTTTGAAGAGCATGAGCCTTGAGAAGATGAGCCATGAAAGCCACCCGCCTGTACAGCAAGCTGGCCACAGGGCTTTGGCCACCTGCTCGGCCAACTACTACAGCCACTGCACAGAATACACAATGTGTGGGTGACTGTGCTGGAGCCTCCAAGTGCCAGGCAAACATAAACATAATACCCAGCATTGCTCTGAGCCCCGCCCTGCCTCCCTTGGCATTTGTCAAAGCTCTTTTTCTAAGGCTTTGCATTATTTAAAACAACAGCAAAAAGGCCGTTTCCTTGCTCATAGTATTGGGAATGCACCTGTTTCTTAGGCCCTCTGTCTGCTTTACCTGAACCCCTGACCAAGGCTGCCCAGATCCCCTGCCTAGGAGCCATCCCATGAATTCCATGTCCACTCCTGGCCTGAGCAGCGGAGCCAAGGAGGGGTCTTCCTTCAGGTCTTCCAAGACCCACAGAAGAGTATCAGCGATGAAGACAGAAACTGAGTGGGCAGTGGAAAAGGGGGGACTCAGGGATGTGCAGGGCACACAAGAGGGGAGAGGAGGTCAGAGGGGAATTGAGTCAAGGAGGCAGATGGCCAAGGCAAGGACTCAGGGTAAAAAGCCCCAGCTTTTCAGCAGCAGAGTGTGACATTAAGGAGCAATTAGGGGACACACATTGTGCACGATCACCTGGTGAGCATGGCCCCAGCATCCTGGATCAGCTCTCTGGCCCACCCCCAACCTACCCCTGTGTCCATGTCTCAGACCTCCCACTCCTCTTCCTACACCGTCCTCTCTCAACCTGTGTTCTGGGCTTTCCTCCTGGAACACCCCTCTTCTCACCACCAAACCCTGTCTGCAGTCTGGAATCTGAATACTTAAAAAGGCCCTAGGAGTCACCTAGCAATCAACTCCTTCATGTCTCATTGGAAGGAACAGAAACCCAGGGAAGTGAGGGGACCTGTGCAGCTCACACCGCCAGAGAGTGGCAGGGGACGCTAGTCACCTACTGTCCTGACCATGCAGCACAACAAATAGTTCCACTCTGCAGCTTAACACAATGGCCAGTATGGGCTATTGTGGGCCAGTGATAGCTATGCCCATCCTGGGTGGGTTGGGCTGGGCAGAGCTGCAGACCATGAGTTAAGATCTGCCCCAGGAATTTCTAGTCTCCTGAGAGCAGAGTAACCAGAGCACTGTCTTTAAAAAGAGTCAGAAGAAGCAGAGGAGACAGGCCATACCCATTTGAAAACTTTGCTTGAACTCCATCTGCTAATGTCCCACTGGCCCAAGCAAGCTACAAGGCCAAGGCTAAAGTTGAAGAGCCAGAAACGATCACACAGTGGGAGGAACATGAAGCAGAAAGATAGAGACCTGGGCTCAGTGATTTGACAGAGCCTTCTGCTCGAGGATGAACCAGGAGTCCTGTCCCCAGGTACAGCTCTTTCTCTTTCCCACACAGATTCTAAACAGAGGGCTCAGGGCCTAAATAGCAAAGCTGTAATCAGAGAAACATTTTTCTTCCAGAATCGGAACCAAGGTGCCAGCCTTACTAAGGTGACAGAAGTACATTCTCCAATGTACAAGGGCTCGGGAAATTAGGCTTTCACTAACCTCCCAGAAGAATCTATCTGAATGCTCAATGCAACCAACCAAAGGGTAATTAAAAATGAAGAACCACAGCTGAGCCAGTGAGGGTGGCCCAAGTCAACAATTCCAGCACTCTGGAAAGCTGAGGGAGAAGAATCCTAAATTCAAGCCCAGCCGGGCAATTCAGCAAGACTTCATCTTGAAATAAAAGCTAAGGCTGAGAATGTGTCTTGGTGGAAAGACTCTGGGTTCAATCCCAGGACCACAGAAGAAGGAAAGGAAGAAAGCAAGGAGGAGGAAGGGGAGGGGAGGAGGAGAGGAAGAAGAAACTCACAACTGAAAATAGCTGCTACAGTTATGATAACAAAATAGAATATAACTTTATGGCTCTTGAAAGAAGAGCTACTCGCTCTTTAATAATCATTTGGTCATAGACCGGGACAAAAGTCCCCCCAATACAAGAAGTAGGGAAAAAGGTATTGGATGATAATGTGGCTTAACCACCGCTTCTTTGTGGTAGGTGATCAATAGGCTCACAAGTCATGAAGATCTACCCACATGATTTAAAATTCCAACCAGAGCACATATGAATCAAATATCAAAATAAAGGATAAAAATAAAACAAAACATAATGCAAAGCACCATTACTACAGTAATGAAGTCTTACAAAAGTGTAAATATTTTTTATGTGAAAAGTAGTGAGAGAAACACAACCTAAAATATTCTATAATGATGATTGGACCACAAATAAATAAAGCTGGTAAAGGTGTCTCTCACACTGGGGAAAAGCATTTACTATTTTAGGGCTCTCTACCTGAAGTAGCCAGCATGATAATAAAAAAAAAATAGGCCAATTAAAGGCAACATCAAAGAAATAAAGAGACCAATGTAAATGATGAATTCAGGAAAAGAAAGATGAGGTCAAAGGGAAATGGAAAGAAATTAAGTGGGATAAAGAAAGCTCCTTTTTAATTATTAAAAATATAATTACAGTGAAGTTGTACTAGTCTTTAATCAGTAGGGACTAATTATATAACATTGAAATGTATGAAATAAATGCTGCTGGAAATGCAAAGAAAATTCCAATAGAAATATAATGTTGGGGAAATGTCAAAAGTCTCTTTGCTGGTAACTTTATAAAGAAGAAAGAAGAGGCCAGGCGTGGTGCATACCTGTAATCTCAGTTACTTAGAAGGCTGAGGCAAGAGGATCACAAGCTCCAGGCTGGCCTGGGCAGTTTACCGAGACCCAGTGTCAAAATAAAAAGTAAAAAGGGCTAAGAATGTAGCTCAGTGGTGAAACACCCAGGGCTTGATTTGCATGCACGCACACACACACACACACATGAGCATGTGGAAGAATTAAGATTGTTTGAGAGCATAAATAGCCTAACTGATAAAATTGCTGCATTTAATGTATAAACATCTCTTGGTGGCACATGAGGAAATATATCCTTTAAAAAAATGTTCACTTGAGTGGATGAAATACCCTGCTGGAAAGAAACTCCAGTGAATTTCAGAAAGTGGAAATCACTTTTTTTGTACTACAGAGCTCCAGGATGGACAGGGAGAAGACAGATCAAGTAGAAATTTCCATATAACATTATAAACCCATAGGAGAAACTAAACTCGTGAGGATAAGCAGGAAACGTTCCACAGGGGAAACTAAGTCATAGCAGATATGGGAAATGTGATAAATCGATGGAAACTAAAAAACTGATCACTGCAAGAGAGAATGAAGTAGTCATCAACAGTGAAACAGAAGGAAGGCTAAAAATCAGGGAATGGACCCAAATATCTGCACATTAAGTATATAGGGAATATGTGAGTTGTGTATATATTTCTACTCCCCAGAGAAAGATGAGCCTTTAAAGGAGTTGAGCTTGATTGGCTGGGCTCTTCAAGGACATAACAAATGGCACTGAAATTTCTGATAAAAACAAATTTTCTTAACTGAGGAATAGGAAATAGTTTCCTAAGCATTTCAACAAGACTGGAGGCTATATAAGGGGAGAGAAATGAATTCTATGTAAAATTAGAAACTTTTACATGTCCATGAAGCCACTGATAAAAATATACATAAATAAAAAAACAAAAGACAAGGAGTAAAAGGGGACTAAGTTATATCTACAGAAATCAGGATAGAATTACTTCTGGTTTCTGGGGGTGGGGAAGTTGGGGGCTCTGGCAATGCCCTATTTTTTTGATCTGTTGTCATTTACTATATACACACTTTTTAAATTAAACGTTAAAAATACATCACAAACAGATTTAAAACACCAGATATTTTGCACACACACGACTGATATGCAAAATATTGCCACAGTGCTATCCACAGAATAACTCTCCCAGCACAAAACAAATGTGCTTTGGGCTCAGAGACTCAGAATCAGACATTCTTAATTTTTTTATGAATCAAAGCGAGTGCATATGCCAAGAGAGGGTTGGTTTTCCACTCACGAGACAGGTAAAGATTAAGAAGATTGACAATCCCACTTAGCTTATTGGAAAATGGGTTGGGGCCCCTCCCTCTCAGATGACAAACTGTGAATTGATTTAACCTTTTCAGGAAGGCAGTTTGGCGCTAAGTGTTCAGACATGAGCGTCCCTTTTACATTGAGGAGCTCATTCCCATGGAGTTTATTAACAGAGGTGGTCACACGAGTCAGCACAGGAAGAGCTGGGCTGCAGTGGTCTTGGGGGAACATGGTTTAGTGGTTTCATGGTTTTGATCAAAGTCACAATAGAGAATTGATTTGTTAAGTGAGGATAAATCTGTAACATGGGTAGTTCAATGCCATAAAATAATGGAATTCTGCAACTATCAACATGAAAAGACATCCACCAAACCCTACTAAGGAAAAATAAAAAGTGGTCCAGAAGCCTATTTACTGACACTGAGAAATAAAGGAAAGGGTATTTATAAAATGTTAACAATGGCTTTCTTTGGTTGGTGTGATTTAGGGGTAGTTTTGACTTCTTCGTACTTTTCTTATATATTTGAAATTCTATGGCAAGCAGGTACTCTTTCTTTTAGTTTTAAAATAATGAAACCAGTTTTTGCCTTTCTTGAGCTGAAAAAGACCAAATTCTAATATTAGGCCTCTTTAAGTCTTGAACAGGGAAAAAAAAAAAAAAAACTGTTCACAGTTATCTTTCCTTTTTTCTGTTAGATTAGCCAGAATTATTTTAAAAATTTAACTTCACCATTCTTGATTTAACTTCCCCATCTTCGCTTTGCTAGTTCGAATGGATATTTTGAAAGTGTTCACTAAGGGCTTGCTCTTATTCTGGAGGGGCAGCATGCAGCATGCTGTCTGCCAATTGCTAATAGGTCAGATCCTTCTAATCCTCCTGCCTGTGTCTGTCCGGAAACCACACCCTCAGCTCCCTCCCTGACATCAACCACGTGAACAGCCAGAAATGCAACCCGAAATTAATGCAGACTCCAGAACAAGCTAACATTTATCAGGCATTTACAATGTTCTAAAGGTGTCACATTCTCTATTTCATTTGATCCTTGCACCTACTTGATGCTGTAGGGATAATTATTTATGAGGAGACTGAGGACTGAACCATTTAAGAGACTTGACTTGGAACCGTGCAGTTCATAAGCAGAAGGGGTGCCTCGCTATGCCTCATTCCAGAGTTCCAATAAACGATATAAGGCACTAAGAAATAAATCTAGTAAACTATGTGCAAGACCTTTAAAGAGAAAATTATAAAACTTTACTGAGGGACATAAAAGGAAAACTGAATAGAGGGAGAGAGATAACATCCATACAGACAGGAAGAACCAATATTCTAACGGTGTCAATTACCCCCCATGCTAGTTTTGAACCCCAATTCGATTATGATTTTTAATGATCCCAGAAGACTTTTGGGTGAGCATGACGAGCTAAAGCAAAAAGTTTTCTGGAAAATTATTTTGAAAGACAAGTACAATTTACATAGCTCACATGAAGGCTTAGGATAAGGCTTTAGTGCTCTAAATTGCACAAGATAGCTTAGCTCAGGGTGAAGAGGCCAAGAGGGAAAACAGTGATGGGTCCAAATATCCACAGGAACTGGACATGCGAAGAGGAGTCTGGCAAGGAGCCCAAGGAACACAGTGAAGAGCTCTGGGAAAGTGGCAATGTGAAGGGGGAAAAGCTTACATCTTACATAAAAAGTAACAGTGGCAAGTAGAAGTTCACTCTGAAAACTATAAAAAATAAAACTTTAAGAAAATTAGGAAAATTCAAGAAACAATGTTTATGACCTTGAGGAGAGAAAGAACACCTTACATCATGCACAACAAAGCAGAAATTGTAAGAGAAAAGAAGTTCGTAGGCTCAGATACAATAAAACTAAAAGCTGCTCTATGGCTTAAGGAAGTCCAATCTTCTAAAAATTAAGATGAGACAAAGATATTTGCTGGACACATAGTCAATACAGAATTATTATCTGGAATATGTGCAGAATTCCTAAAAGTTGGAAGAAAATCACAAGCTAGCCAATAGAAAATCATGCATAGAGAAAACATTCAAGGCTAATAACAAAAAGGGGAGATGTCCGCCTTTACTAGAAATCAGAGGAATTCCAATTGATACAAGGAGGTAGGTAGTTCATTCTCCAGGTCAGGAGGTAGCAGTGTAAATTGTTGCAAATGCTCTAAGACGTGGCAACCTACGCCAAAGTTGAAGGCATTTGGGCTTCAAGACTCAACCACTTTGACTGTAGGCACCAGCTATAGATAAGCTGTGACACAGATGTATAAACCAACAAGATGCACCTGCATCTGGAAGTGCCTCAGTGAAAACTGAACATCCTAAACATGCATTGCTAGGAACACGGCTTAATAAATTGTGCAATGATAAGAGGGAAATAGAACTATTAAAATCAGTGAATTATGTTCACAGCTTTTGACATGTGTGAGTCTGCTACACACAAGGGTGAACGGCCAGAAGACAGGTGTGCCTGTCAGGATGGAATAGTAGCTATGGACACATTCAATTTTTTCTGGCCATGTACCCTTGAATAAGTTATTTTAATCTCTTTGCTCCTCAGTTTCCTTATCTGGAATTTAAGTCCAACAGAATCCTTTGGTAGTAGGGAATAAACATTTTATGCATAGGAATAACTAAGAACATTTTTAAGTGTGCAGAAAACAATTGATGAACACTACCTCTTTTGAAGACACAGATATTTGATACATTAGAAATAGCATGTCAGGCAGTTTTTAGTTACTGTAATAAAGTACCCGAGATAGGCAACTTAAAAAGAAGAAAGGCTTATTTTTAGCTCATAATTTTGGAGGTTTCAGCACATTGTAGCAACAGCACATAGACAAGTGTTTAATATTTGGCTTTTGGGAAACATACGAGATCCCAACTCTGACACACACAGCCCTCTGTGAGTGCAAGACAGAGAATGAGATCAGATGCAGCTCCAACTATATCTGTTCCTTTAAACTACACCTATTTCTTTAAAAAATATAGTTACATGGTAGCACAAAAGAGTTTGTTTACAGTGACTGAAGCTCTGCATCTTGATGATTGTGCTGGTCAAATAAATGTATACACATGATGACACTTCCTAGGAGTTCATACACACATACAAATAAGGATATATAAAATCTTATCATTTGAACAAGGCTTGTAGTCTAGTTAACAGACTGCCACAGTGAGCTGGATTATTGATTATGATATTACATCATTATTGTGAGAAATGTTACCATTGGGCAAAGCTAGACCTGTAAGGATCTGTCTGTACTATTCTTGCAACTACCTGGAAATCTGTAGTTATTGCATAGTTAAGAGTTATTTTGAAACAGAAAAAAAATGAAGGCTGAAGTAGATGAACAAACTTTAAAATATCCTTGTGAGCATTTGAGCACTTACCATACTGATAGCGATAAACAGTTACTCATATATTCCCATATGCCAGAGGGTTTATAAGTATTACAATTCCATTATTCCTTTTTACAGATGATGAAGCTAGTGCAGAGAGGTTGAGTAATGCTCTAAAGATCACACAGATTCCATATGAGGTTGTTGGATTCTAATCCAGGCTGTTTACTTACTGATCAGAGATCTTAACCTCTGCCTGTGCTGTAGCACCTCTGTCTATTCTTCACCATTCTCTGTAATTTACAATATGATTAAAAGATTTTAGTTTGTAGAAGGAAAAATACTATTGCTAACATTTTTAAAGGCAAAATAATGAAAGTACAATGACAGAAGTTAGGGGTGTCAGAGCTAGCTCCTGTGTGGATCCCAATGTTGGCCCACATACTTGGATCTGGACAGCCACACTATGAACAACATTCCACCATCTACAAAAAAGCATAGTGCAGTGCACAAGCCTCTGGAATCTATGTCATCTTGTTTGTAGAGGAGAGTTCTGCATCAGACCTCATCTATGGAAGAGGACACAGGCCTGGCACCTCAAGATGGAGCAGAAGGCAGACAAGGTTTTTGTGGGGCCAAATGGGATCTGATCCACTAGCTCGCAGGCACCATGCTGTGGGGGGCCCTGTAGTACAAGCTCTGGGAGCCTCCACTCAGGGAAAATCTTGCATCTCAAGAGCTGGGATTTTGGTATACAGGCTTTGGCCATGAGCACATCTGACAGCTGTCTCAGCTCTCTGTTGGTCATGCTTTTCCTGGTTGTTCCCTTCTCCTACCGACGTTGCTCAAGGCCATTGAGCAATGTCCACCCTGGCTCCCTGCTGCCAGCTTAGGCTTCTGCTCATAATGGGTCCTGCCAGTCTCCCCCTTCCTGCTCCCTGGGGGCACTTCTGATCCTCCAGACACACATTGGGCGAGGAGTTTGCTACAAGGAACCACAGGGCCTGGGTCTGGGAGTCAGAGAGTTTCACAAGGTTTCCTGGTAATGAGACCTTACAGATGGAAACCCTGGCTTCTTCCCTCCCTTCCTAGCAGAAGTGCAGTTGAGAGGCTTGTGAGGCCTGGTAGGGAGGAAATGAAGCCCACAGAGGGTAGACAGGACTCAGTGGCTCCCTGAAGGGAGAGCACAGTGGCCTACAACCAGCTAGGGGAGACTCTGCCAGCTGCCTGCGGGCCCCACCTCCTCTGTTCTCTTTCACTTGTAGTTCAGTTTTCTCTCCTACAAACTCTGTTGCTTCCATCATTTTTACTGCTTGACCACCTCTTCGTGCACTGTGGGATCTTTGCCAAGAGAGTCAATTCAAGTTCTCTCCTTTTCCTTTTCCCAACAGTAGGAAGCCTGGCTGAGCCCCATCCCCCAGGTAGCCCTCTCTGTGTTCCTACACCGCTGGGGCAACTTGCCCCTGCTTTTGAGTTGCATAACTTAATACATGTTTGTTAGCTGAGTAGGTGAATGAATCATTAGTATGGTGCCCATATTATAAAAATATAATAACATCGTTATTATGAAGTGAACAACTAGAAATGAAAAGCAGAGGAGGAGCCAGTAATCCATCGTGTACCAGGAATGAGACATGTGGTTCATCTGTCATGCGTCTGTGAACAATGTGCTACTGAACCACTGGAAAGTGTCAGTGAGGCTGGGAGAACGTGCCGGCCCTATGTACATTCATAAATACATAAGTTCATAGTCCTGGTGTAGAACCGATGGTGACTCATGGGAGGGCCTAAGTGGTGGAGGAGTGAGGTCAAGTCACCCAGCACTGCTGCCAGCTCTACACCGCTCAGGAGATGCTCCCACCCACAGATGGAATAAGAATCAACCAATCAGCGCAGTTTTTATGAAGGGCCGTGCAAGACAGGAATGATTACAATAAATAGAAAGATCATCATAAAATGAGCTAAGGAGGTGCACACTACTGCCAGCCCCATTTTGCAGAGGAGCACACTGAGTTTGGCAAACAGCTGTTTCCCTCAGTTGTATTTGCAGCCCCTTTCTCTGATGGCAAAACCTGTGGTTCCCATGTGGCTACTATGTGGTGCTCAGAAAGGAAATCTTTTGCCCATGGTCGTGGTTCAGCATGTGCATCTGGGGTGTTTGGTGTGATAAACTCACTTCCAGAGGAGCCTCCTACAGGGATCATAGTCCACAGGATGCTGCATGTTCCGGCTGGTAGGTGCGTGCTCCGTACACTGTCTTTGCACTGGCTAACTTTGTGTGCTCAGGGACCCACAGATGGCAGGTGGAATATCCTTCCTGAGTGAGCCTGTGAGAGAAGTTAGAGTGTGGGAGGTAGGAGGATGGAGGTGCCACCCTCGCCATGTGGCCAGGGGTCGTCCGCTCTGTGGAGGCCTGATGGCACAGATGCCAAGGACGAGCAGGGCCATGCCCTCTGAGTGGGGCATTCATCCATCTTCCATTGTCAGACCTCAGTCCTCCTGGTTCGGGGGCCTTTGAACCTCCCGACTGATTGAATTATACCTCTGGCCCTCCTGGTTCTCTAGCTTGCAGGAGCCAATTTGGAGGAGAGCTCATCTTCCCTCACTGTGTAAGCCATTCCCACGATAAATGGATGAATGAACCATTAAAATGCTTCGTGCTGAGACAGAGGGTCTGTTACTCCCTCGCATCTCACTGCTCTGGGCCTGATGAAGACGCTGCTCCAGGACTCAGGTGCAGTGGGGGCCACAGCCTGTGCCTCCTCTTCCACAGGAATCTGGTGCCACCAGGCCCTGGCTGTCTGGATAACAGCCCCATAGCCCTATGGCACTTGTAAGAAGCAGCAACTCAGCCCAGAGGCCTGATTCAACCTCACTTGTGCATAACTTGCTCACCTTTCTCATCTCATTGAAGACTGAGATGCCATCACCATCACTTCCACTGGGGGATGAAGGGAGTGAGGAGATATGCTTATTCTGGCTGAAAGGACCTGTTTTGCAGGCAGCGCTAGGAAGACAAGAGGATGGGAAGGCTGGTGGGGAGGTTGCCACCCCGGACCCTATTTCCCAGGCTGCACTGGGAGGCAGGTGTCAGACCTGCTTTCTCACCTCATCTGGTTTCTTTTTTCCGACATAAGAGTGGAGCATAAGTTTCCCAAGGTTCTCCACCCCACTGTCTCTACTAAATACCACGAGTCTTTCACTTATACATATTTTCCCCCTAAAATGTCAAGTAGGTCTTTTCTAGAAGAGCCGAGTGGAAATAGAAGGAATTTGAGGATGGTTCAGTCTTATTTAAAGGTGCCCTGCGGGGAGCAGGAGTAAACAGAATCACTTGACACCCACCCTCTCTTCTCTGCTTCCCTGACTCCTGCCCTCCTACTACCCACCTCCCCTCACCCCAAGGCAGTCCTGGGAGCTCAGATATAGGGGAACTAACCTGGAATTGGGGCCATGCCAAGATCTGCCCCCTACAAACCCAGTTCCCGCATGAAGCTGGTGTGAAGTGAACTGTGGGTGAAGAAGGTTCCTACTGCCAGAAAAATACAGGAGATGGAGGTCTTGAGCCTCTGAGGGCAGCGCTAGTCCTAACTGCTAGGAGGCAGCACTGTGGTGATGCCATGCGCGGAGATGACAGCCTCCAATGCAGAGCAGCCTGGCTCCAACACTGCAACAGCCACCTGGGTCCCCCACAGGGCTCAACAGGGCCTGCGATTGGGGTGGGCGGAGACAGGGGCTCCTGGGGAATTGGTTTCCTGGGCTTTAGGTTTCTGTAGCACACAGAGGTCAAAACCCAACGAGTCTATATAGTTTGCTCTGACCCACACCTTATTTCAACTCCGTAAGAACCTGCGAATGGGTTTGTGATTCCCCATGGCATGGAAAATAAGGCAGCTGAATGACTTCCCCGGGGTCACAGAGGAAGTGACACAGTCATCATGTGAATGAGCGTGCGTTGGTGTGCATTGGACTCAACGCCACCAGGATGCCATGCGGTCATCTCCCACAGAGTCTGAAGTCTGCTCTGTGCCCGACCGAGCCTGGCCTCTTATCACCTGGCTTCCTGCACTTGTGTGAAGCCTCCTTCATGCCACCCCCCACCCCCCCACCTCCCCCCGCATTCATTCTGCAGATACTTGTTGACAAATTCTCACACGTCAGGTTTGTGTTAGGGGCTGTAATTACCGAGTAAGACAATGCAGAGCTTAGCAACCAGTAGCGAAGAAGGTTATTTCTGTAACTTCAACTATGTATGTTCAGAAAAAGAAAACTCAAAGGTGAGGGTATAAGGAGCACAGGGGATTTTGCTAATTGCAGGGATCTGTGGGGACTTCGCAGCTTGACAGGCTTCACAGACTCAACCCAGGGGTCTCACCTCCAGGTGGGAAGCTTGGGGAGGGGCTGGGTGTGTGAGTGTGTGTGGATGGAGAAGGAGCTGAAATACAGGCCTATCAGTGTACAAGGAATAGTGACAAGCTCTGTGGGCTGGAGCATCACTATGGAGGTGTAGAGAGGAGAGAAGAGGTAAGGCTGAGGTGAGGAGCAAAGACTTAGATACTGGCTGAAGAGGGGAAAGCAAAAGTTTTCACTAGCAGGCTCCCTGTAAGGTATTTTGGAGGCTCAGAGTCAAGGGAGTGGAGAACATACAGGCAGCCTGAGACGCCCTCCTTACTTTGAGGGGTCCTTACTATTATCAGCCTTGGGTTTGTGAGTTTGAGGTCAGACTGAATTTGCAAAAGACTCTTAAAATAATAATATTTATATTTACATAATATCATTGGAGATTTGGAGGAACTATCTCAGTGGTATAAAGTGTACTTAGCATATGCAAGTCCCTGGGAACTAATGTCAGAAAAGAAAAATATGTCTATGAGACAGAGAGATAGGGAGAGAGACAGAGAGAGACAGAGAGAGAGAGAGAGATTAGACTCTTGGTTCTGGCCATGTGAAGCTAATATGCATGGATTTCAATCTTCTACTGCAAGCAATTAAAAAAGTGGGCAAATCATATCAAAAAATAGTTTTAGGACATCATACAACAGCTGTGCAGGAGCATAACTGCAGAAAGAAGGAGAAGAAAAGAGCTGAGGCCTAGAAATTGCTCCATTGCTCCCTAGAGGTAGCTTCCACACTACCAGGAACAGAGAGACCTGCCCAGCAGACCTGATCATTTGGGCAGGGGATAAACCATAGTCTGAGACAGCCAAAGTGGCTAGGATTTGAAAAGGAAACCATTACAGAGAAGGCAGATCACAGAAAGGAGCACCAAAGATACCAGAAGGGTCCCCCGAAGAAACTGTCTCAATAATGATTCATTCAGAGATGAAAGAAAAGTACTAAGGCCTGGGAAAGAATAGAAGAGACAAAGAGAATCTTAAAGCTTACACCAAGCTGGAGTAGGTTTTGAGTGGAAAGATATCGTGATAAATGGGGAGTTAGGCAGACTCCTTGGAGGCCGATGGATCAGAGGGGAGCATTAACTAACCTAGATAAAATGCGCCCTTGTAGCTGCTCTAGCTAACTTAAGGGAAAGCCTCCAAGTGATCCCAGTGATTCAAAATAATTTACTGCTCCTCAGAACAAAAGCTGATACTATTTAAAGAAACACAACAAAATTGAATATCCAACAATATGCAACACAATGTCCAGAATCTAAGAAGAAATTACTACACATTCAAAGAAGCAGAAAAATACTACCATAACTAGGAGGAAAAATAGTAGAAATGAATCTAAATATGTTGGACCTAGTACAGAAGGATGTAAAAATGGTTTTTATAAATATTAGTTTAATGTCTTTCCCCCCAAGCCTAATTTATACTGCACACTTAAAACTAAATAAATTCCTCAATCCATCCCCTCATCCAAGCTGTGGCCTCTAGTTCAGGCTGGAAAGCTGCTGCGCTGCCTCTTGAGGACGGGCTGAATTCTTTCCACCAGAGCCCAATCCCAGACTTGCATCTATTAAATTTGTTGTGCTATTGAATCTTTCTACTTCAGTGGACTGATGGAGAAAATGACTCTTTTCTAGGCCTCTATCTACCTAACAAAAATACACTTTGAGGTTTAGAAAATCAAAGGAAAATATAAACAGGCTGACTTTAAAGTCTATATTGAACATCTATAGAAAAAAATACAATTTCTGAAATAAAAAATTGTATGAGACAGGACTAAAAGCAGATTAGATCCTGCAACAAAAATGATCACCAAAATATAAGACGTAGCAAAGAGGAAAAACAAACAACTTAAAATCACACAGAGATAGAAAACTAAAACTCAGAAGCACGAAAGAATGAACAGATCATCAGTAAACTGTGAACCAACATCAAAGGCCTGATGTTTTTAAAGTTCCAGACACAGAGCGGAAGAGGAAAACACACTTCAAGAAATAATGAACAAACTTTTTTTAAGTTTGACAAAAGTTATAAGCCTGATTATCCAAAAAGTTCAACAAAAGCATGGCAGAAAAAAAAATCATGAAATAGATCACACCAAGGCACACAAATTCAGCAAGCTGGTGACAAAGGAGAAAAATGTAAAAGTAGCCAGGAAAAGTGAGTGGGAGGAGAGATTATGTGCAGAGGAAGGCGCCATGTCAGAAAGTATGTCAGGCAGAAGACAATGGAGAGACAGCCTTAAAGAAAGAAGAACAATTAAATAGGGACATAGTGTTCTATATCCAGTGGAAATATCATTTTTAAAAATGTAAGATATGTACACTGTTTAAGAACAGATAAGAGAATTCAACATCAGAAGAACTCTCCTTCAAAAAATGAAAAAAGTCTTTGAGTATAAGGAAAATGATAATACAGAAAAATTATGATCTATACAAGAAAAGATGAAAGGTAGTGGAAAACATAATTTTGTCTCATTCTTTACTCTTGGAAATGATTAAAGTACAAGCAGTAGCAATGTGTTGTGGGGTTTGTAATAAATGTAGAAGCAAAATGTAAGGAAACAGTGTGGCTCAAAGGATGAGGCAGAATAAGTTCACTAGTATGAGGGTTTTATCCCAGTAGAATATTAATTGCAGATGCAATAATTGATTAAAATGTATGTTGCTAAGACCTGAGCAACCAAGAAAGATGTAAGTAAAACATGAAAGAGATAGTTTCAAGAGAAGGCAGGAGAACCACAGCTTGGTTCTTCTACAGAATGGAGTATTACTCTGCCATAAAAAATGATAAGTTTGAATCATTTCTTCTTAAATGGACATACCTTGAGGATATCCTCATAAGTGAAATAAATAGGGCACAGATAGGTACATATTGCATCTTTTCTCTGGTATGAGAAAATAAAGATGTAAATGAGTCCTAGCATTGTATGTTATATATTGTGCAATAGAAAATGCTCAATGTAAAATAGGGTGAAAGGGGAAAATGTTGAGATTGTAGCAAAACAGTAAGGAAATAAATTTTATGTATATGGGGGGGTGGTAGGGTGGGTAGGGCTATGGGAAAAAATGAGAATTAAGTTGTGTCTTATACTGGTACAAATCCCCATTATGGAGTGCAATCATGATGTGTATATTTAATATACCAATAAAGATTTAAAAAAAAAGAGAGAAGGCAGGAAAGGTAGGATAAAGTTACAGTGAATAGATGCAACAAACAGAACCAATAGCAATCTAGTGCATTTTAACTCAAACTTACCTATCTTCATCTTGAGTGGGATGACCTTTAAATTCTGATTGTCAAAATGTGACTGACTGATACATGAATTAAAGAATGAATATAAACTATATGTATTGTGTATTAAATGGTGATAAATTCTATCAAACGTGAAAACTGCTGGTAGAAATTAGAGAAAACAGACGTACTATGTTCATGGAACTGACAATACAATAGTGAAGATGTAAATTCCTCCAAAAGAGCTCTAAAGAAATAATATTGTCACCATCAAAATACCAACTGATAGTTTTGCTGACATAGATAAGCTGAATGTAAAACTGATGTTGAAATGAAATATAACTAGACTATCCAAAATGATTGAAAAAGCAGAGCAAATCTGATTTACACTATCTGATTTGAAGTAAACAGTAAGTTTACAGTAATTAAGAGAGGCTTGAAGGGACATAAGGTCAGACACAAAGAACAAGGACATAGCAGACAGAATGTGGGAAAATAGCTACAAATATGAACCGATTTTCCCAATGGCTGAATCATCAGGGAGAAAACCACACAGCTCTCCTCTGTCCTTATCTCACATCCGTGAGAGTGAAGGAGCAAGTGGGTCCTGGACTGAAAGATAAGACCGAAAATTAAAACTTCCAGAAAAAACCTAAAATTATTTGTGGCTTTGGTTTCAGAGAGAATGAAAAGAACTGTAAAAGAAAAAAAAAAAGATACTTTATATTTCGTAAAATGTAAAAAATGTGTCTCTCAAAAGACACATTAAAGAAAGTAAAAAGACAAGCTCCAGATTATTATTTGTTTTGTTTTGTTTTTGTTTTTTGAGACAGGGTCTCACTTTTGTGGTTCAGGCTGGCCCTGAGCTCAGCCTCAAACTCACATCAAAGCAATCCTCCTGCCTCTGCCTCCCGAGTGCTGGGATCAGGCGTGAGCCACCACACCCGGCACTGTGGTATGTGGTGCTGATTGCTGCTGGGCGTGAGTCTCCACACCCAGTATTGTACATGGTTAACTGGGGATCGAACTTGGCTCCTTGTGCTTGTAAGACAGGCACCAGAACCACTGAGCTAAATCCCTGGCCCCAAGCTCCAGCTTATTAGTAAACCATGGACCTCATAAATCACTGGCTTCCAGGATATATAAAGAGTACTAGCAAGTGAACAACAAAACAAATGAAGAGTAAATGTCAATAAATCATTAACCAATTAAAATATTTTAAGAACCTTCAACATTACTACCTATTAGAGAAAGGCAAAATAAAATCACAATAATATAATAGCATATACTCCCTAGAGCAGCTAAAACTAAAAAGTTTGATAGTACTAAGTGTTGACAAGGATTTTGACCCTCTGGGTTTTTCATATATTGTGGTAGGAATGGCACAGAAACTTGGAAATCTGTTTGGTATTCTCTTAGAAATTTAAACATGTACTTATCATATAACCCACTCATTCCACCATTAGCCATTTAGCCATAGAAATAGATATACATGCCTGCATGAAAATATTTGTAGTACCTGTCTGTGCAATAGCTAAAAACTAGATAAAATTTCTCTCAACTAGTGAATAGACAAATAGAACTTGATATGTTCACATAATGGAATACTACTCAGTAATAAAAAGATCTAAACAATTGATTTATACAAGATCACGGACAAATATTAAAGATACTATACTGAACTGAAAAGAAACAAAAGACCAAATGCTGTTTGAGTTCATCTACCTGAAATTTTAGAAAAGGCAAAAGCCAAAGTGACAGAAAACAAGCTGGGTTTGGGAGGGAAGTGGAAGGAGATGACTGGCACAGACATATTTCAGGGTTAATGGAAATGTTCGAATTGCAATTGTGGAAATGGATAAAAGCCTACACACCTAAGTCAAACTTCACTACATTGAATATTTACTACTATTGAATTTTACTGCATCAACATTCTTTCAATAAAGCTTATTTTAAAAATATACACCTAGAGTGCCTGGCAGCACTTTGGGCCTTTGGCAGACTTTGGGCATGTAAAAATGCCAGCTAGGGAAACCATTGTTTCCCAATATCTCATGCCCAGAGTAGCCCAGAGTAACCCGGCAGGGAACTGTAACATCATGGGAAATATCTTTAACACCCTATTGATGCCTTTCCCCTACTGCTCCGTGACAAAATGAAACAGTAAAAGATATTGATTTTTCTCTGCCAGAAAAAGGGAGAGGAAGGCTGGGTCTTAAAATGAAATTATGGTTATTGTTCTCTGGGTAGCATTTCTTCTGGGCCACTATGACAGATGGCTCTTTAAGTGACAACAGATTTGTATTTCATTAGGACACTTTAGTCAAAAGATCAATGATGCTTCTCGGAGCCTCTCTGCCATGGCGGGGGTGGATGAACAGGGCAAAAAGCCCACAAAGATCCAGCTAAAATTAGGCCTTTGCCAAGAGACGTTGGATTTGCAATCATAGTGCATCGATTTCCAAAGTGATGCCAAATCCTGGGGAGTCTTATTGGCCTGCTTGCTCTGTCTCGGTGGAGAAGAACCCTCTCTAATAACGTAGATGTACCTCTGGGGAAATGAACTCCTGGGGGGTGCATATTAAGCAGGGCTGGGGAGAGGGGGGGGTCAGAGACATCTGGTTTAGTCAAGTCCAGCCCTGTTGTGGAGCTGGTGGCCGGGCCTGTGTCACCGTCATCACACTTAAGTTGTCCTGGGAAACATGAGCTACCTGCTAGATTTGGTGACTGGCCTGGTCCCTTGGGACTGGCAGAAGCAGAGGTTCCTGAGAAGCCAGGCCTGGATCAGATCACAGGGAGGAGAGGTAATTGGTGACACGGGTGAGTGGCAGGCAGAGTGCAGATGGCGCAGGCTGCAGCAGCTCCGGAGTTCAGCACAGAGTCAGGAGCCAGTTTGAACTCTCACAAGTCCATCTGCAGGTGGGTAACTGACAGGGAGAAATTCTCTTCTTTCAGTGCCTCCTGTCCAGAGTCTAGTGAGGATGATCCTTCACATACAGACACAGGAGCAGGAAAGGGACCCAAGAGACGTTGGCTGCTATGCTCACCAGTAATCCTGGGCTCACAAGTAGACTCTACTCCTTCCTGGCTGTGTGTTCTGGGCTAAGAGACTCAGCCTTTCCCAAACACACCCCACAGGGCTGCTGCAGGAACAGGGTAAGGTCCTGAGTGTCAAGGGCACAACCCACGCTTGGTCTGGATATGGATGGAGAGGCCCAGAGGTCCCCCTGCAAGACAGTGCAAGGCCTTCTGGGCCTGAGAAGCAGGCACTAGTTGGGCATCTGTTTGTAAGAGAGATGGTTGGTTACTCTGGAAAGGATGCAGAGGAAGGAAAAATAAATCACAGCCTTCCCGCCCAACTTTGTAAACATCATCGATCTGAGGCAGGAGTCACTTTGGGGCTACAGACAGGTTGATGGATGGGGCTGTGGTGGGCTCCGCATTGCCTGTGCCATGGGCTCCCAGCTCGTCTTCCTGGTGCAGCTGGGATGAGGTGTAGCCAGCCATGAGAGGCACAGCAAGAAGCTGCAGCAGGAAGACTTTAGGCTGGACTCAAGAAAGGACATCCTGCGGTCACTGTTGATTTGTTGCTGGAGTATATATGGATGGTTGTCCCGGTGACAAGGAGCACACATGCCTGGCTAGGCCTGCTCCTCCCCATTTGTTTCTGTGATGGGAATCATCACAGTAGCCCGAGGGGCTCAGGGCTATTGTTTTCATCCTTGTGTTATAGAAGGGAAAACTCAGACTCAGCAGAGGAGACGGAGGAGCAGATTCAAGGTCATAGCTCACAGGCAGTGTGTTGAAGCCCAGGTCTCAGCTTAAGGCAATTCTCCAAAGGAGCACAGTGCACTCACTGTTCCCTCAGATTCACTCATTACTGGCCATAGTAACCCTCTGCTGGGGGCCAGACCTTTGCCATACTATGGGTGCTTAGGGAGGGGAGGAAGGAGGGCAGGCCTGCACTCTGCTGCCTGTGACACCTGCCCAGTATTTCTCCTCTTGTCCCTGCATTGGTCTATGTTCCTGGGGTGACTCAGGAAGACCTCCCAAGGCATCTGCTCCACCAACTTCCAATGCCACCAACAGTAGAACCATACAGTATGTAGAGTGTGAAGCCGTCCTGAAAAGGCAGGGCATGGCTGGGAAGCACACAGGTCACTACTGTGGCCACATCTCGAAGGACAAACAGCTGCCCCTTTCACCTACTTCCCTGGGAGATTTCCAGCATCTGGGAAAGTGAATGCATCTATGAGCTATGACTCTGCAAATTACAAAGTATGTATGACCAACAGCTGGGACCCCACTGATTACAATCTTGAAAGTTTTTCCCTATCTTTCCTAGCTCCTCTTGAAGCTGGATCTGCCTGTGGGGAATCCATCTACTGCTTCCGTTGCCTCACTGTCTGTTGAAGGCTGGGATGGTGAGTGTTCTGGGAAAGCCACTCCATGAGGCTGTCCTGTGGATGTGAGGCTCACAGGTAGCTGGAGCTTTTCCTGTATGTGGTAGAAAGCATCATGGGGCAGTGGTTAGGACTGTGTGTTCAGGAGGCTGTTTGTGAGTCTGAGTGCTGGGATGCGCATCTCAGCCATCTCTAAACCTCGCAGGGCAGACTCAGTAGCAGCCCTCAGAGACGTTCTCGCCCTGCATTACGTAACTTTTCCATTGCTGGGCTACATATCTAATATTCACAGCAGGATAAGAGAAAGGTCCTTTTGGCTCATGTTTCAGGGGTTTCTGTCAATGGTTGGCTTGCTCGAAGGTAGAAAGAGCATGGCGGAGGAAGCTGCTTGGTCCATGGCTGCCAGGAAGTGGAGAGCAAAGGAAGAAACAGAGACAAGGAAGAGATATATCCTTCAAAGTCACACTACAGGGACCTGCTTCCTCCTATGAGGTCCTTCCCTTCAACAACACAGTCAGCTATGGAATGAGTTCACAAATGGACTGATGTATCCATTGACAAGGCCAGTGACCCAGTCACCTTCCAGAAGCTCCATGTCTGAACCCAGGAAACATTAATCAGGACTCTAGGTCTGCACTGTACCCATCCTAATCCCTAGAACCTGTACCATGTTACCTTGTGTGGCAAAAGGACTTTGCTGACGTGGCCAAGTTAAGGATCCTGAGATGACTCTGGACCACCTGGCAGGGCCAATGTCATGACAGGGCACCTTATAAGAGGGCTGTGGGGGCCAGGGAAAATGAAGGAAGTAGAAAAAGAAAAGGAGACATGGAGACATAAGCAGAGCTCAGGGTCAGAGAGAGGTTTGAGGTTCCATCCCACTGGCTTTGATGATGGAACCCAGGCCACAAACCAAGCATTGCTGAAAAAAGACAGGAGGCAGATTCTGCTCCCCTCCCAGAAGCAGAAAGAAACAACCTCATTGATGCCTTGACCTTAGACCAGTGAGACCAATTTTGAACTTCCGAGCTCTAGAACTGTAAGATAATATATGTGGGCTGTTTCAGGCCATTAGATTTGTGGCAACTTTTTATAGCAGCAACAGGATAACAATCCATCTCACGTGCCTAGTTTGTCCCTTGGGAATAATAATGAACTCTCCAATGTCCCTGACCTAACAGCATATCATGTTGACAAATAGCGAAGTAGAAACTGCCACGAGGATAATGCTGGAGTCTGACTCTCTGGTGTCAAGCCCACACATGGGTCAGTCGTGCTGACTTCTGTGCTGCCATTATACACTCCTGGTCCATCCTGGAGGGGGCCAGCCTCTCTTGTCTTTACCCATATCTTCTCCTGGGTCACAGCTGTTTATCCTTTAGTCACCAGCCTGGACACTTTCTCCACTGAAGAGCTACATGGATCCTCCAGGAGAGCGCAGCTCCCCTCCTCCATGCTCCAGAAAACAGCATGGAAAGCCTGTTCTCTCATGGCCCTTAGCAGCAGCAGAATAGGCTAATAAAAATGTCCTGCCCTTTTCTCAGTGCCTGGCCTGTTACAGTGTAAATGAACATGGCCCGCTGAACCGGCCTTCAGCCTATTGTAATCATCTTCCTGGGATCTGCCTTCCCCAGATGTTGTTCTCAGTGACTGGAGGAATGAGGCTGGGGCAACATATGGATACAGAACAGAGCTCATCTTCTGGGATAGAGCGCTGTACCCAGCACGCAGGAGCATAACTGGTGAATGCAGCAAGTTTTGTCAAAGCATTGATTCTACTGGAAAATTCTAGCCATCATCAATATTGGACATGACTGAAGAGAAAATCCAGACAGGAAAAAGGATGTGGTCAAGGCCAGAGTGCAAAAGATCACCCCAGGAGGACCTGGAATCCAGGAGACCTGAGACA
Source organism: Petromus typicus (assembly GCA_004026965.1). Lineage (NCBI taxonomy): Eukaryota > Metazoa > Chordata > Mammalia > Rodentia > Petromuridae > Petromus > Petromus typicus. Next base: position 15,254 of record PVIR01009403.1, on the reverse strand, counting down.
AGCTGTGTGGTGGATTCCACAGTGGTCCCAGACAGATTCATGTACCCAGAGTCTCGAAATGTGAGCTTATTTGGGACGAGGGTCTTTTCAGATGCTGTTAAGCCAAGAACCTCAGGCTGAGATCAGGCTGGAACTGAGTGGGCTCTAATCTGCTGACAGGTACCTTCATGTGGATAGGAAACACTCAGAGAACAGTGATGGGGAGATGGGGGGAGAGGTTAGAGGAACACAGACCTGAGCAGGGAATGCAGGGCTTGCTGGAGCCACTGGAAGCTGAAAGAGACCAGCACAACAAACTCTTCCTCAGGGTCTCCGAGAGGAACCAGCCCCACAATCAAATGTCTTTGATTTCAGACGTGTAACCACTGGGACATTGACAGCACCCACTTCCGCTGTTTGGAGACTCCCTGCGTGTGATAACGTGTCCCTGCCTCGCTCCGAGCTGTCCAGCTCCTGTGAGTGTCCTCCCCTGAGGCACCACATGCCAGGCTTGGACCTGAGGTTGTTTTATTAAACTGTGAAGACAATTTATCTTCCTCCAAGATACTAAGTGTTTATAAAGGTATTAAAGCCATGTATCAGCACAGAAAGTACAGAAGCAGATGTAAGAAGACTCCGGTTTGAAGGCCGACTGGGAGCATGAGCTGAGGACAGAGCTGGCTCGAGGCAGGGGTGGGGGTGGGGTTCCCTGCTAAATGTAGCGGGAGTCACACAAATGAGGACACAGATCCCTGAAGACATCTTTCTTTAACTGATAAGTCAGAACTAGAGACAACATCTACACTGTCTTGTAAGACTACACAATCAATACTTTCCACAGAAAATCTCAAACAGCTTTCAAGGGGGAAACGCAGCCATGAAGCAGGTGGATGATGACATGTCCTGACGTAGAAGAAAAAAATGTTCCAGAATGCAAAGTGGGGAGGAATACAGTTCGTTAAGGTTCTAATGTGTGCCTGATGCAGCCATGGGCAATATATGACCTCATTTTATATAAACCACACTCCAGTCATGTGCAGGAAAGATTGTCATTCCCAAAGCCCAGCTCTGTGCCTGCTCATAAATACCTCTGCAGAATGAATCCCCATTTTACAGATGAGGAAACTGAGGTTCAGGGTGGTTGGGTGTCTCAGCCAATGTTTGTGGCCAAAGAATCTCTAACTTCTAGATCAGAGAGCCAGGTCCCGCCCTCAGCTCTGCCCCACAGGGTCGCACTGGACAGGTGGAGATGTCATGCTGAATCTCATTTTCCCAGTCTGCTCTGGGAACAATAACGTCTGCCTGAAGAGTAATAATTTTAGGATTAATTATTGTGGAAGGTGTCAACTCCAACACTGTCCTGATGCTAACAAAGAACTCGAGGGGAGGTGGGAGATAGTAAGTCCTAACAAGAATGTAATGTGACCCCAAGTAACAAGCTCACAAGCGGAGCCTCACTAACATAAATTAAGCATAAAGCCCCGGACATCTGAGCCTGGCTGCTCTGGAGCCTCCCGTGACGCTCCCTCAACTGGTTTCCTACCTCACCAGAATGCACCCCCGGCACACAGTCTTATCCGGAGCAGGGTTCTGGTAGTTCCCAAGCTCTGCACCTTGTGCTTTATGATCCAGCTGGTCCAAATGAGAGGCCAATGACAAATAAAAGCACTATATGGAATGATGCTTTTCACAAAGGTCAGTAGATTCCAAGCATGGATTCTCTAGTATTTCAAATAAAAAATATCAGTCTCTTTGGGATGGGTAATGGCACCCATTTTGAGAACTAGCATCTCCCTTGCCATTTGGCCTTCACAGAGAAAACTGGCTAAATAAGGACACTAGGGGACCACTGAGCCTGGACTTCCTACTGTGAATTATGGGTGCCCAGCCCTCCTGGCCGGAATGTGGGTACTTGCAATAGCAATTTTAGCTCAACAGGGCAGGGTCGATAATGGAGCAGGCTCAGGCATGACCAGCAGGAAAGAGTGAGTTACACGAGCAGCAAGATCTGACTCCTTCAGTGCTGCCTTCTGCTTCACTGCCCTGCCCCTCCTCCTCCCTGTCCATGGAGGAGTCTCTAATGGTCGGTGCACTAAGAAGAACCCGCTCAAGCCCGCTTGATGGGTGACTCCGCATGATGCCATCACACGGTGGATGGCAGCAGCATCACAGCCCCACCCAGGTGGGAGCCTGACGGGAAACGGTGAAGACGAGTCTCCCATGGAGTCAGAACTCCGAAGTGTTTCCTGCTTGTCAGGTGCATCTGAGCCTCCAGTGTGAGTCTACATTTATTCATGGGAAGTTGCTAACAGTTTGGCTGCTTGATCAGTGACTTAGAAGCAACAGGATGGAAGATGTGTGACAAGCATAAGACATATGGGTGGATTTCTGAGAATCATGGACCATGAAGATTTTGTGTCCCATGTCAACAATGCATCCACTGCCGACAAGGCTCTGGTAATCGAACAAAATGACATCTTGGCACTGTCGGTAAGCCTCACTCCTCAGTCACCCTGCATTTGGCCACCGAGCTGATGAACAGAGCAGGCCAGGTGACGGAGATGAAGCCTGTGCACAAGTTTAAGAGCAAATGACACCATTTAACCAAAGAGGACCCGATCCGCTCTACTCTGAAGTGCTCATGACAACAACAGCAGAGGACGTGGAGCCCCAGTATGATGCCACTTTCCAAGGAAAACAGATACTTAGAGGCAGGTTGGTGACATTGGATGCCTTTCCTGAAGTTGGGGGAGAGATTCACCCAGCTCACTGGGATGGATAGGAATTCTGGATGTGAATTTGCCTTTCTTCCCATAATCTTCTTGGGAGCATAACCAGAGGAACTCAGAGGAGGCTTCATGCCCCATCACAGTTCTATACAATCCTGCTGCTTATCCAGGGGAGTCTAGCTTCTCAAGGAGGAAGATGTAAGAGAGGACTCCTACCCAAGGAATTAGCTGGTACTCCTGCACCACTCCCTGCCCAGGACCAGCTGGGGTCATGGAAAAGTCAGCTCAAGACAGCACATTGGAAGGATGGAGCGCTCTGTTACAGAATGTACTGTACACTTCATACTTGGAACCACCCTGAAAGGCTGCTGCTCCTCCTGTGCTATTGTTGGAACGTGTCTCCCAAAGTTCTTAGGCCACAAACTTAATCCACAGTGTGAACCTTGAGGGGCAGGACCTTCTGAGGGAGAACAGCTCAGGAGGGCTCTACCATCACAAAGGGATGAATACTGTCATCCCAGGAGTGGGCACTTGAGAAAAGGGTGAATTAGTCCCCAGGCAGCGGGCTTTCTTGTCCTCTGTATTCTAGAGGCTGTAGCAAGAAGGCCCTTGTCAGGTACAGATACTCTGATCTTGGACAACCTACCTCAGAAGCTTGAGGGCACAAGATTCTGTTCTCTTTAAATAAACCCAGACTCATCTTTTCAGCCATAGCAGCACAGAGCAGGCCAAGACATCCCACAACCACAATACACGGGGCTTCAGATCGAGGGGTGAAAATGGAAGTGGTTCTTCTCACTGTTACCCCTAACAAGCCCACGTGTGAGTCTGCTCAGCCCATAGTAGCCAGGTGTCAGACTGGGCAGTTTAAACCACGAAGTGTGTTGCTCACAGCTCTAGAAGCTGGAACTCCAGAACAGTGCGTCAACAGATCTCGATTCCCCTGCGCACTCTCCTTGCCTCGCTGCCTCATTGTGTCCTTGTGTGGCTTATATTTCCTCCTGTTCATTGGCATACAACACTTCCCCTCTCTTCTTATAGATGTTACTGTTAATTTAGGGCCCTTGACATCTTTTAACCTTAATTTCCTCTTTCAATGTCTTATTTCCAAATAAGGTCACATTGACAAGGCTTGTATTAGCTTTGTTTTTTGTTCCTATAATGAAGTAACTTCACGAAGAAAAGAGGTGTGTTTAGCCAATGTTCTGGAGTCTTAAAATCCAATATCAAGTAGCCCATCAGTTAGGCTGCTGGTGAGGCTCTGATGGCAGATGGCGGATGGCAGTTGACTCACAGCAGCAGAAGTACATGTAGGGGAGATCCCCTCTTAAAGCAGGAAGCCAGGGGTAGCCTTGCTCTTGTAACAGCTCACTCCACTGAGAGCTTGGGATCCCATGAGAGCTCCCTTAATCCCTCTTGAGGCCAGCTTTGCAGCTCCTCTTGGTTGTACACCATCTCCCAATGCCACCACCCTGGGCCCAAGTTTCCAACACATACACTATATATACTACATGCACTGCATACACATCCAAGCTAGAGTGTGGTTCCAACACGTGAATGATGAAGGAACACAACTCAGCCAGTAATACCCACTGACAGAATATTTACTGCCCAATGTGACAGTGTTGAGCTTGGCTAGTATGAAGCTCACAATCTGATGGGAGAGGGAGATGTTTTCACCAAGCTTCATTGTTCTGAAAGATCAAACTGCTACCTGTCTCCTTGGAGTTTCTTATGCCACTGAATCAGCAGGTCCAAAAGCAGTAATATACTGATTGGAAATGTGGAATCCAATGCAAAGGGGAAATTGGTTGGTCACCAGACAGAGAAAAAAAGGGTTGTACCGAGATCCTAGGGCATCCTTTAAGCATCCATAAATTCTCTGACGGCCCATAGAAAAAGTCCATGGCAAACACAGCAGTCAAGAAAAGCAGGACAACGGAAGATACAGATCCTTGTGGGGTAACTATTTACCCTAGTCTTTGAAACAGAACTCTGTTCTGCTTGGACTCGGGATGAAGTCAAAGGAAATATGAAAAAGGTAGTGGAAGAAAGGAGGCACACACATCAACAATCCGTATTAAGTGGCTACAAAAACGGAAGACTGTAGAGCATTGGATAGTTTCTTTTTCTACATGTTATTTCCTCTCTATCCTATGATTCAATATTCAGGGTGTTCAAGGTTAACCCGACAATTTAACCTTTGGAAAACTGAATGCCGCAGACGTTGTGGCTGAATTTAAGGAGTAAAGAATATAGTCGAGAATTGAAATACCTGCCTGGGCTCTTTGCCTCCACAGGCTGACAAAGGAGTGAGAATATCTTCATTTGTACTGAGGAAATCGTTGCATCTTGATAGATGAAAACATGAATTGTTTCATGTTAGTGGGAAAATTCAAGTATGTGTCTAAGGGTGCCTTTGTAAGTTGAGCAGAAGCCAAAGGGACGGGCTGTGCCAAGAATTGATTTCCTGCCTCTCAATTCCAAATCTTCCCTTTGCTCTGTATTTGGATACCGAAGCTGGAACTTGTAAACATTTCCCTTTTATCACAATATTACTCTTTCTCAGCAGGTGGCCCTGAGAGCGCTGCTGTGCCGTGGTCATGTGAAGAACCTCTTGCCCTGGCTGCAGTGCATTTTCCCACCTTCTTAGACGCTGCTTGTGGACACAAGATGCTTATGTGATGCTCACTGTCCACCCTTTGGCTCTGGCAGCCCTGGAGACCACTTCCTGTGGCCTGCCTCCTGTCATTTCCATCCACCTGGCCGCTGACCCTATAGACCATTATAGTCTACACCTTCTGGTACCTTATGTGCTCTTGTGCCTCATCCTGTCCAATAACATCTAAACCTGAGCCTTGGTGGTGTCTGTGGGGCTCCTCTAAGTCCTAGCTCCTTCCCTCTTGGCTCTTGCTCAGCACCAGAAGTGGCAGCTACTTTCTGCACATGCTGTTCTTACACAGATGCTCTTTGAGTTCGATGATGTTACATCCCCATAAGCTCCTTGTAAATTGAAAATACCATAATTTGAATGTGCAGTATTCCAGAGAAGAACCTCCTTTTCCTAGTTAATCATGTTTATATTAAATTTCCCCAATTCAAATGATTGGCATGTGTCTATCATCTAACTTAAACCTGAATATTCACAGAAGTCTTTGGACTAGGGAGGAAGGCAGGTTGACAGGACGATTTAACTTCAGACAGACCAAGGACAGCTTATTCAACCAGCTCAGTACATGGGGCATCTCCGTGGCGCTCTGCTGTTCTGGGATGTGAGGATTTGGCAATGGATCAGAGCAACAGACCATGCTATCACCGGCCTCAGTCTATCAGAAAAGGGAGAGCTGGTTTTTCTGTAATGATCTGTGTAATACTGAAGTGACACGACCATCGATCCAGGTTTACATTTCCTCATCTGAAAAGAGCAAAGAGTAATAATTGAGTCATGAAAATTAAGGAGGGAGACCTATGAATGGTTAGGGCTGAACACGGCAACTGGAAACAGTGAATAACTTTCACTCATTCTTATTATTGAACCACAGAAAGACCCTGAACTAGAGCTCAGTGCTGCTTCCTCCATGGACAGAGAAGACAAAGGAGAGGCTGAGATCTCATGGCAAGCTCTTGGAGGTCTTAATTCTAGACTTCAAATATTCTCACACGCACCCAAGACCTCATCCCAGCGCCAGTGATTTTAAGGACATATTCCCTCCTGAAACCACCAATAGCCCTGGCCTCTGGCTTAGGTAGAAGGCAGAGGTTGCAGGGGACTCGATCCCTGGCCCAAGCCAGGCTGAGCTGTCTCCTGAGCGTGACCACAGTGACACAGGCCCATCTGTTGATAGTGCTGCCCCGGAAGCACTGCCCAGGAGTGAGGGTGCCTGACCACCCCTCTCCCAGGCTGCCTGGCCTTTCTATGTGCTGCAAAGGAAGAGAGCTCAGCCTGTTCATCTGGGGGATTCAGAGACCAATGCGCCTGGGCTGGGCTGGGCCCCAGAAGCTGGCCATGGGGCACCCCTCCGCCTCTCTCTCTCTCTTCAGCAGTGTTTCTCTCCTCCCCTGCATCCCCCAGCTCTTCAACTTATCCTTCCTGCTGCTGTTCTCCCCACTTTCCTTTTATCTTCTTCAGCTTTTGTTTTTTAGCAGAACATGTTCACATCACACAGTGGTCACATGCCGTGCCAGGAGCTGGTACCTGTACGTAACACATTGCGATTTGGTTCTTTATCCCCTTTTTTATCCCCGTCACTTTTCTTCCTTCGTCTCTTGCCCTCCTTTCCATCTCCTCCTTCCTCTTCTCTCTCCTTTGCCAATCACGTCTCCTCCCTCCTCGTCCTTTCCTCTCCACTCCTCCTGCATTTCTCTTCTGTTCCATCATGTGTGTGCACCTCTCTCTGCCTCACTTCCTCCTCCCTTCTCCCTTGCCACTCTCCCCACTGGGTCACTCTGGTGCCCACAGAGGGGACCAGGCTCCTCTGCAGCCTGCCAGACTCTCACTACACTGCAGAATCCTTGCCGAAAACATCCGCTGCCACCGGGCTCGCTGCCAGGGAAAATCACACCCCGCTCTCCCTTCTAATTAGCGGCTGCCTGCGGCTGTTTTGACTGGGCCTGGGCAACTCACTTTGTTCCCGAACAGAATGTCTGTGCCTACTGGTACCCGTCAGGCAGGCAGGACAGTGTCAGGCTCAGCAGCTACGTGTGTTCTCAGTCCCAAATCCTGGCACCTGTTGTGTCCTGAGGGAGGAGGGAGAGGGCACCGGATCACCGGTCTTGCCCAGGTTTTTCTTACAGAAGACAAGTATGTCCCAGAGTCACAGGACTCTTGATAGACAGGCCACATGAAGACTCTCCCAGCTTGCCCTGACCCCCGTCTGTTCATGGAGGAGATGGTGTTGCAGTTCTGTGGAAAGGGCACGAGCTGGGAGCCCGCAGACCTGGATTTATGCCTCTCCTGCAGCCTTCACTGGTCTCTTTAAGACGGCAGATAATACTTCTAATACTGTAACTTCTGTAACACTTTGGGTTCCACTTGCCTTGTCTGTATCAGGGAAAATACTGTGTGATGGGGGCAGGTTTAAGGACTAAGCTGACATCTAAAAGCACCTCGTGCAGCCCGTGGCATACAGCAAGAGTCACCCCGTGTCACTTTCCACTTCCCTGGAACTCTATGCAGCCGTCCTTGCTTCAGCAGAACATGCTCTGCTCCATGCAGGTTCTGGCTGAAGTGTCTTAACCTTTCTTCTCCACCTAGAGAGCTCTAAGTCACCATTCCAAGCCCACTTCACAGAAGACAGCTCCTGGGCAGCCTTCCCTGACCCTGTAAGCCCCTCCTGGGTAGAATTAGCCTTTCTCTTCTCATAGCTTCCATCTAAGTGAAGGGTTTCTGGTGTCACATGCTTATGTCCACAAAGGCATGGTTAACAGTGCCACCGCCTCTCAGGGAAACAGAACATGGCTGCTCTTCACAGGTACTGACTAGGTGTGGGAAGTCGAAGGAATCAAGGCAACATTGGCCTTTGCCTCCTCTCTGCATGGGCCTGTGTAGGCATCTGTCTTTCACAAAAGACTTTCTTCTTCCCCTCATTGCCATGCCCATGGCTGAAAATGGCTGCTAACGTTCTAACCGCACATGCCCTTTGATGTGACTGAACTAAACACTGCTGTGAAGGTTACCAGAGGCCTAGTCCTGGCCACTCAATATGGCGGAAGGAGGCTCATCACATGACTAGGAACCACTTCATGCTTCAGTAGAGGGAGTTGGGAAAGGGAAGGGCTGCCACACGCCTCTCCACCATGTCCATCAGGCCCTCCAAGGAGTCTGGAGCATGATACTTTCATGGTCTGCTTATTAGTACAAGGCTTGGGATTCACTGTTCACCTTCCTTCCCAGTAGAAAGCCAAGTGTTCTTTGTCATCCCAACATGTGGAACCTGCTGGGATAAAGCACACATTGGTGTTATATAGAAACCTCAGGAGAGGAGAGAGAGGATGATCAACAAGGATCATTGCTCCGTGCAGCTGCCCTTCCTCCCGAATTATGCTGCTGACCACTGCATCATATATTTCACATTATCTTGAGAGAATCAAGTCCATGCATTCAAATCTATATCTAGTCACTTCATTATCTATTTGTCCTCTACTCATTTGCCCATTCACCCACTCCCTTTCTAATTTCCTTTTTGTTCATCTTGACAATTTTCCTTTTAACCCTCCCTCTTACTGTTTATTCAACCATCCATCCACCCACCCATCTACTCTTCCATCCATCCATCCATCCATCCATCCATCCATCCATCCATCCACCATTCCACCCAACATGTTTCCTTGATTCTTATTCCATCCACTCATTCACAGAAGAATTCTAGTGTCCAGCGCAATATTCTCAGTTTCCCTGGAAACCATCTCAGACCATCCCAGACACGAGCAGCTGACTTCCCAGTGAGCCATCAAGTTGAATCCACCATTTTCTTCTGGCTGTCCTTCCCATCCACTAAAGAACGCTCTTCCCCCCACTTGTGATCACTGTAACTAGGGTGCAGTTGCCCCAAACACTTCCTCTCCTCCCATCTACCTATTTTCCTTACCTGTGTTGGGCCCCTGAGAAGTCAAAACTGTGTACCCCTCCCTATAGATGCAGGGGCCCAGAAAAGATGTATTTGTGTTTGTCATTGTTTCTGTGGGAACACGTTCAGGAGACAAATATAAAACAAAGCAGAAGGGTGGATGGAATGAGCAGAAATACCCCCAGGGCCTGGGGCATAGTGGACCCTCAATAAAAATCAGTTAATGTGGTCACGATCAAATGGGAGCTTGGATCTGGTAACATACCAGAAATAGATGTACCCATCTGCATCCAGCTCACTTTGTCCACACCAGTGTCTACTAGAGGGTGACTGTGGAACAGCTGTTCTGCCAGGTGTCTCTCCCACCAGGGAGAGGGAGATGGGGTGTCTATTTTTATGCCTTGAAGAGCCACAGGGGAGCAGAGGAGCAGCCTCCTGGCTGCCAATGTGCAAAGTGCCAAGAATAATAAGGTCACTACCTCTGTTGCAGCACCCCTTAGGAAGTGCCAGTCAACAGCATTGTGGGCAGCAAGCTCAGCTCCTTGCCACTCAACTGAGACATCACTGTTCATAGAGGAAACAGGGCAGACTCAGCTGGTGTCAGACCCCTAGCTGTGCATACCTACTAGATACACCTATACACATTACACAGATTCATATACACATGCACAGAAATGTAAGTACTCAGTCTTGGTGGTTGCCAGCATCAGAAATCCCTATTTTGCAGTTGAAGGATTTTTTTTCCCCTTTAAGAGGCAGAACCTTAAACTGCCAAAATGGTTTTCCCAGCCACCTTTGCAACCTGCATGAAGTCACGTGATGAGACTCCTCCAATCAGATCCTCCCACCTCCTCCACTGGATTTGGGGTCAGACATTCAAGGGGAAATAGATCTCCTGGCAGAGGTCCTTTAGGCAATGGTTGTGGGGCACCTGGGATGTGTCACAGGAAAGGACTTGGCTATGCCTGAATACAGACTACAGGACCAAGGGTAGTGGCAAAAGTGGTACAGGCTGTGAGCTCAGATCTTGGAGGAAGAAACCAAGACACGGTCACAGTGAGTTGGTTTGGGGCATCAGTCCCAGTGTCACAGCCCCCAGCCTGGCTCCCCACCCTCCCAGGGATTCTGTATATAGCTGACATTTTTAATATGTTTAATGAGATAGAACTGCATACCACAAAATCCATTTGTTTTTCAGTGCTCAATTACAAAATATTTCCTAAATTGGCAGAGTTGCACAACCTTGACAATAATCTGGTTTTAAAATACTTCAATTTTAAGGTGTTCATCCTTCCACCTTAATTTCTGTCTCTACAAACCTGCCTTACCTGGCATCTCATCTACACAGAACCACGCAATAGGTGGATTATTTTGTGTGTGTGTGTGTGTGTGTGTGTGTGTGTGTGTGTGTGTGTGTGTGTGTGTATGTGTATGTGTGTGTAGCTGGCCTGTTCACTCAGGGCAGTGCTTATGAGATTCATCGGGATTGTCACCTGAATCTGTAGCTTGTTCACTTTCATATTAAATATTATTCTATTGTGTGAATATATGCTATGGCCTGGTTTCCAGCTGACGGCGAGTAAGGTTGTTTCCAGGCTGGGGCTGCTCTGAGCAGTGCCACTGTGAGTGTCGCATGCAGGTTCTCAGGCAGAGCTGTGCTTTTCAGTTTCTTCAGGTTGAGATCTAGGCATTCAGCTATCGGCTTGTACAGTAAACTTTTCCCTAACTTTAGAAGAAATTGGCAATTTTTCAAAGTGGCTATACCACAGATCTGCTCACCAGTGAAGCCCAAGGGCTCCAGTTCCTCTGCTATCTCATCATCCCTCATCTGATATCTTTTATTTTATTTTGTTTTTGTTTTTTGGTGCCGGGAACTTGGGGCCTCCCTCATGCTAAGCCCATGTTGTATCACTGGGCTGCTCCCCACCGATATTTTTATTCATCTTTTTTGTTGTAGGCTTATACCAGCTAGAACCCTATTTCTGTTGTTTGCAATAACAACTCTGACTATCGCGCTGTCTCTCTGACTGTTGACATGGTTTCTACATTTTCAGGTCCCTTAAAAATGTGCCTCATCCTGAAAGCCTGAGTCCCACAGCTGGAAGTGATCTCTTGCTTCACCTTGTTGGCTGCTGGTTTGACTGTGTGGCCTGTAGCTCCCCCATCCCCAACGTCCACTTAGGACTGCAGGTTAAGAGCATAACTCAAGGTCCACTGCCTGGGCTCAAGTCTCAGCTTTGCACAAACTTCCTGTGTGACCTTGAACAAAGTACTAAAACTTTCAGAGTCTCTGCTTGCTCATTTATAAAATAAGCATGACATCACAGACTCATGAAGATCTTCACACGTGGCTGTGTGCAACACCGAGGACAACGTCTGACTTGTCATGAGCCCACAGTGAGTGGCCCTTCACAGTCATATCTGTTGTTCCTCCAGGTGACCCGCTGAGCACTCCAGCATTCCCATTCCCCACAGATCAAGACCTCATAACAAGGCCCAGGCCATTGTGTCACTGACACAAACCCTTTAGATCTCCCTGTGAGGCCCCATGTTTACCTCCTCTCATAGTATCCCCCATCACCACCCTGTGCTATGAGTCCCTGCACCATCTCAGGTTCCTGAGTGACCCCTTTGCTGCCAGAGCCTTTGTCCTCCCCTGACCCTCCCTGTACAGATCCTTTTTGGGATGTGGAGGCCTTGAGCTTATTCTGCTCATGCAGCAGGGCAAGGCCAAACGCTTCACTATGAGCACATGAGGCTCTGGGGGATGACTAGGTATAAGTCAGAGAGACAGCAAGAGACAGAGAGACAGAGGAAGCAAAGTCTGCAGTTGGCATTCAAGGCCCTTCCTGTGACCACAGGTTAAATTATAGGCAGGCATGGTGGTGCATTTGAATAGGTGCTAGACAACTTGTCTCAAGAGGAAACTTTTTCAGCACTGAGGTATATGGTTCTGATTGCTGGTAGATGTGAGTCTCCACACCAGGCATTGTTGTATGTGGTAACCAGGGATTGAACCCAGGTGTTTGCACTTGCAAAGCAGGCGCTGGAACCACTGAGCTAAATCCCCAGCCCAAGAGGAAATATTTTTAATGGATTGGACATATGGTGTACAGCAAACATCCTGGCTTTAGTCTCTAGTACAGAAGAAGAAGAAGAGGAGGAAAAAGAAAGGGAGAGAATCTTAGTTACTTTTCTTTGCTGGAACAAAATACCTGAAACCAACAAATTCAAGGAGACAATTTTTTTTTCCTTTTTTGACTCACAGTTTGTAGAAGTTTTGGTCTATAGTCAGCTTGCTTGCAGGCAGGGCTTCATGCGAGAGGGGCATTGCAGAAGAGAAACAGTTCATGGCAGAGTAGGTAGGAAACAAAGAGCCTTCTTTCTTTCCCTTTTTATTCTAGCCATGCTATAAGCCTATTGGCTGGTGCCACCCATACCCCAAGTGGGTCTTCCCTCTTCAGTAAATCCCTTAGCCACACCCAGAACTATGCTAAACCTATCAGTGGCCTAATTTTTATCACATCCTTGACCCAATCACCTACCAAAAGCCTCACCTATGAGCACATGAGGCTTTTCTAGACATAAACTGTAAGAGAATGATAAGAGAGAGAGAGAGACAGAGACAGAGACAGAGAGAGGCAGAAAGACAGACAGAGATATAAAGACAGAAAGAGGCAGAGAGAGAGAGAGAGAGAGAGAGAGAGAGAGAGCAAATTCTGCACTTGGCATTCAGTGGCCCCCTGGCAGCTCCCAGCCCTGAGGGTTGAGTCTTCCTCCTGGTCACCCAGGCCACAGCTGTCTGAGTGCCTCCAGCCCCCAGATGCTGCAGGGCCCCTGCCCTGCACCTAAGCCTCTGCACAGCTGGCTCTTGAGGGCATGGTGTCCTCCTCCTTCTCCATCTAAGGAATCTGCCTCATGCTCTAGAGGTGACCGTGCCCTACCACCTGTGACCTCCACCCCTTCCCACAGGTACTCATCACTCTGCCCCAACAGCAGCCTTGATCTGAGCCCTATAGTGAACCTCTGAAGACAGGTGGACCATTGAAACCAACCCTTGCCCTCAAAAGAGAGAACCAGCCACTAATTATCTATTATAGGTGGAGACTTAGAAGCACTACCAACTCAATATGGCTGACCAAGCTCGTGAGCTCCATGCTTCCTAGAGCTGAGCTGTCTTCCATGACCCTTATCCCTGGGTATGGTGCTCCCACCCAGCCAGGAACCTTCTTCCCACCTCTACACTGCTCTTTCCTTCTAGGACATTCTCCCCCCTTCTACCCCTCCTCTCCTCCCTTACCCACCCTGGTATCTGGTCCTGGCCCCAAACCCAGTTCTCTGAATCTTTCCCCTCCATGGCCACTCACCTCTGGCCTGATCATAGCCATGCCCCTGCCTGTTCCTGACCCATGTAGGTACCACCATTCCCACAGCACCCAGGGACAGTGTGAAAATGCCATCTGCTTCTAGCAGCTCTGCTTCCAGCACCACCAAAACCTGCATTGGCTGGATGCACCTCCCTGCCCGCCTTCTGCTGCTCCAGTGTGGGCCCTGCACAGGCTAAGGAGGTGACTGGGCTTCTCCGCCCTGGGGGCCCTACAGGGCTGGCACTGTCCTTCTTTCCTTGTCCATAGTAAAGTCTAAAAATTGCACAGCTGACCTGCCAACCCTCAGCTAGGGACCTGCCCCAGGACCAAGTAGAGCTTTCCCTAACCAAATACCTGCTTTCCAGAAACATAAATAAGAGTTACTGCTTACTAAGCATCTACTGTGTGCCAGGCACTTAATGGCACCATCTAATCCCATTCCTCCTCTGATATCCCAACATTATCCTTATTACATGGATAAGAAATGGGAGAATGATCAGGCGAGTGCCAAGCCAAGAGCCCTCTCTCAGGTGATGGGAGAGTCGGGTTTCTAACCCAGGGACCTGTGACCCTTTGCTACCTCACCTCAGTGCCCCTAAAATACAAACTCACTCAGTCCACCATGATACAGTCTTCATCACACTTATCAACGTAGGCACCTGCCTCCCCCATCAGCGTCTGAACCCCTGAGCATGGAAACCTTGATTTGCATCCTTACGTCCTCCAGCTCGGGGCCCAGAGACATCCTGCTGGTCCGGTGATGACCAGAGAGAAGAGGGGGTGCAGCCCAGAGTGCTTGCTCACTGATGTTTGTCAGGTGGTGGAGTGCAGCAGATGCCCAGAGATAACTGCTGCGTGAAGCTCTGGAAGAGAAAACGAGAAAAGCCAAGAGTTCCCACAAGCCCAGGTTTGGTGTCTCCAGGGGACTGCATGAGGCCACTGCTGGGTGCGCTGTGCTCTGTGCTGCCTGCTGGGCCTGCAAGGTGCCCAGAGGCCTCCACTCTCCCCTACAGATGCACAGTGGCCTCTGTGCACACAGCTAAGTGTCTCTGTGGGCCCAGCAAAGGGCACACAACTCATCAGCTGCATAGGCGAATAGCACAATTGGTGCTTTAATGAGAAGCCTGGGCAGCAGCCCTCACATGGTGGCTTTGGACTCAAAGCTCAGTGATTGTGAATTATTAATCTCTTTCAAAGGCTCTCAAATTCTCACCCATGTAACCAGGACAGATCAAAAGACCCTGCATGACTCTCAAAAATTCTCTAAATCAATAGATGTGGAGCTGCAGGGAGAAAAACAATCAGAATGACCTGAGACAGTAGGGCGTACCCAGTGTATGGTAGAGGTTGACCAGAAGGCCCTGGCATACAGGAGTTCTTCTCTTCATTTTAATCACTAGACACCCTGGGCTGGGCAGTGTTTGATCAGCTCTCCCAGTGATCATGAAGCCCAGATACAGCCTCTGTCTGCTGTTAAGAAGGCCGCTGATGTTCACCTAGAGATGGGTGTTCTGCAACTGTCTGTTGGGCTGACTGAACCCATGCTGCACAGGGCAGGGTTTGATTCTGGCCCTGGCATCTCCATACGGAGCAGTTCTGGGCAGACCTCTCTT
>PVIR01009402.1:0-53427 GCA_004026965.1 Petromus typicus | reverse complement strand
TGAAAAGTTTTGAGATGTAAAACCAGAATTTTATTCAGAAGCAACATTGAACCAGCCCAATGTGCTGGTAAAGTGTGAAGCTGGTGAGGTGAGGAAGGTTGAGGTCAAGGCATCACAGATGTGGAGTCTGCGGTGGAAAGCCATTGCCAAAAATGGAAAGCAGAGAGCCATGAAGAGATTGTCTTGTAGAGGTCACTTTGTTGTAGCTAGTGTTGGGAGCTTGGACAAAGGTAAAGATCCTAGGTGGGGCACATTTGGAATAATTGTTGAGTCTGAAGGATGACCCTGGACTCAGCTGGTGTTGTTGCTGGTGCTGCTGGTGTTCTGATGACTGTGGAAGAGGACCAGCATCTCAGCCTCAGTTCTGGACACTTAAGGTTTGATGTGACTGCCTTTGAGGCATTCAAAGCTTTGGGAAGGAGAAAGGAATTTGAAGAAATAGGCATTCAAGGCATATATGAGGGGTGTTCTGAAAGATGGTTAACTAAAAATTAATGTAAGAAAGTTAATAGTTTCTCTATATCCAGATAACAATTAGGAAGCACAACAAAGTTCATAACAGTAACAAACACCAAAATATCCAACAGTAACTTCGTCTTTTGTGAAATATTTTTAAAGCCTCACTTACCTTACAGATATTAAAGAAGAACGTAATGAATGAATAAACATATTACATTCAAGAATGGGAATGTTCAATATTATAAAAAGAGACTTAAAACTTCCTGTTGTATTTATTTGTGAAGTCTTTTATTTTTTTTTTGTGGAGGTGGTGGGATCACATCCAGAGCCTCACAGTTGCTCGCCTGCACTCCACCCTGAGCTGTATACCCCAGCCCCTGAAGTCATTTTTTTTTCAAAGTTTGTACAAGATGATCTTAAAGTTTCAAGGTACTACTCAGTAGTAGAGTGCTCTTCCATGATTCCAGATGCTTAGGGAACACTGTGTCATCCCCAAGTGAGGAAAGTCCTAGCAAGGACCTGCATTCCATTTTCAAAACTGCAAAATAGATAATTTTTTAATGTTAAAAAGAGCCTAAGGGCCGGGGAGTTAGCTCAGTGGTTCCGGCGCCTGTCTTGCAAGCGCAAGGACCCGGGTTCCATTCCCCGGTAACCACATAACAATACTGGGTGTGGAGACCCACACCCAGCAGCAACCAGTACCACATACCACAGTGCCGGGCGTGGTGGCTCACGCCTGTAATCCCAGCACTGGGGAGGCAGAGGCAGGAGGATTGCTGTGATGTGAGTTTGAGGCTGAGCTCAGGGCCAGCCTGAACTACAAAGCGAGACCCTGTCTCAAAAAACCTAAAAAAAAAAAAAAAAAAAAAAAAAAAAAAAAAAAAAAAAAAAAAAAAAAAAAAAAAAAAAAAAAAAAAAAAAAAAAAAAAAAAAAGCCTAAAATTCAGTTCAAAAAATAAGCCTGTAAGACTAGCCAAATGCTAAAATAAAGAGTAATAATGAAGTTTAAAGAACATGCATTTTTCTATATATACATTTCTGTATTTTCAAGTATACAGTACTTTTGCAGTTAGAGAAACAACCAAAAAACACACCAACAGAAGATGTAATAAATTATGATCTATCCATAAGAGACTGGGGTAGAAAGGAAGAATATAAAGATTACAGTGAAAAAGAGATGTTATTACTGACTGTACAGAAATAACATTATCAGGAGCTGTTACAGAATGCTGTAAACCAACAAATTACATAAAAATTACATACATGTACATAAAATCAAGTTTTAGAAAGATACAAACTACCAAAAGTAATTAAAGAAGAAATGAAGAATTTTAGTAGACTTATAGATTGGATTAATAATTGAAAATATTTTTCACAAAAACTCAGGCCTTAATGGCATCTCTAGTACATTTCACCAAATGTTAAAAAATAATTAATATCAATTGTTCACAGACTCTTTAAAATGAAAAAAGGAAAAGTGGATGCTTCCTACCTTATTTTATGAGTCCATTATCACTGTTGAACAAAACTAGACAAAGAACAAAGGGAAAGGAAATTGTGGATCAATATCTCTTATGGACATAGACATAAAATTCCTCAACACAATACTAGCAAACTGAATATAGCAACCAGATCAAAAACAAGAATTGCCACAACATGCATTCATTATTGTACTGAGTGTTCAGGGCGATTATACAACATGGAGGAAGAAAAGGCATCCAGTTTGGAAAGGAAGAAGTAAAACTGTTTGCACATTACATGATCTTATATGGAGAAAGTACAAAGGAACCTAAAACCAAAATAATAGCTAAAAAATGACTGATGAACAATCTGAAACGGAATTCAGAAAACAATTCCATTAGCAATAGCATCACAAGAAATGAAGTAGAAATAAATTCAGTAGAAGTATAAAAGACATCAGCAGAGGTCTGAAAACTACAAAACAAAACTAAAAAAAACTTAAAAGATGACCTCAGTAAGTGGAAGGCCACTTTATGATTGTGGATTAAGAGAAATTTAATATTATTAAATAGCAGTGCTTCCAAAGTTTGCATGCAAATTTTATGTAATCTCTGTCAAAATTTCGTATGACTTCAGCTGCAGAAATTGACAAGCTGATTCTGAAATTCATATGGAAATTGAACAGATCCAGAATAGCCAAAACAAATCATGAAAAAGAATCAGTATTTGCAATTTCAAAACTTACTATAAAGCTAGGGCTGATTAAAAAAAAGCACAGTGTATATTTAAACTTTAAATTATTACAATAAAAGACTATTTCCATTAGTACTTCTCTAAACATTGCCCTTTATTATAGACACATTTATCTCATCATTCTTGTGACCTGGTATGTTTAAATGTGGTGAATGCTGCTATGTAATACTATCCAACAAGAAAAAAGACTAAAAAGCATTACAGTGAACACCTCCCCTGAGGGTATTAAACTCAAGACCTGTACTTGCAAGACAGATGTGTCACCAGTAAACTATACCTCTTGCCCTACAATGAGTCTTCTCTACCTTATTTATTGGATCTTGCTTTGTGTGACTTTTGATTCTTCCCTAAAATCAAAAAGACCATGAAAGGGAAATGTTTTGTATTAATTCAGGCAGTCACAATAGTGACTTCCAGAACTACATCAGAAAGTGGCAAGAATGATGTAAGTGTGCAAAGTGAGGGGGAGTATATCTGAACAGGATAGGTCACAATGGGTCTTTTATAGTAATAAGTCTTTTAATCTTTAATCCTTTATCATATTTCTCAATCATGACTTGTGTAGTAATTAAGACAGTATGTCATAGCACAGGAGAAACATAGGAATCACTGAAATGTGATTGAGAGATCATAGATGAGCTCACATTTGCAGTGAGTTAACTTTTCAATGAGATACCAAGAAAAGTCAATGGGAAAGAATAGTCTTTTCAACAAGTAAGCCTGGTACCTAGTTATAACTGAGATTTTTCCTGCAAAGAAGTGAAATAGGACCTCTTACACATATAGTTTTTCCCCCACTCAATATTATGGTGGTAGATTTGTCATAAGTGGTTTTTAGTAGATTGAGAATAAGGTCTTTCTTGGTTTTTTTTGAGACAGTGTCTCACTTTCAGTCTAGCCCTGAGCTCACTGTGTAGCCCAGGCCAACCTTGAACTCATAGCAGTCCTCATGCATCTGCCTCCCAAGTTCCGGGGTTACAGAGGTAAGACAACATGCCTGTAAACCAACAAATTAATCATGTGCATAAAATCAAGTTTTAGAAAGATATAAACTACCAACCTACTATACCTACTATACCTACTTTCTGCAGGATTTTTTTTTATCATGAACTGATATAATGGATCATCAAAGGATTTTTCTGCATCTGTTGAGATGACCATGTGACTTTTGCCATACTTATGTGATGTATTTATTGGTTTGCATGTATTGAACTATCCATGCCTCTTTAGAATGAAGCCTATTTGGCCACAATGTATGTCTTTTTTAGTGATTTGTTGCATTCTGTTTGTCAATTTTTTGTTAAGGATCTTGTATCTGTACTGTTAAAGAGTCTGACCAGTAGTTTTCATTTTTAGTTAAGCCCTTACCTGGTTTTGGAATCAGGGTAATGATAGCATCCATGAATGACTTTGGTTGTTCTCCTTCCCTTTCAGTTTTATTAAAGAGTTTGAGGAGTATTAGTGTTAGGTCTTCCCTGAAATCCTTATAGAATTCAGTGATGAATCTATGGAGTCCTGGGTTTTTCTTAGTTGGTAAGGTTTTTATTATTGCCTGAATTTCATTGCCTGCTATTAGATTATCTATTAATGTACCCATATCTTCTAATTTATTGGTTTTTGAAGTGATTACTAATAATCTGGAATTCAGCAGTGTCCATTGTGATATTCCTTTTTCCATTTCTAATTCTATTGATTTGGCTCTTTCTTTCCTTCTTTTGGTAAGTTTGGCAAAGGATTTTGTCTTTTATTTTTTTCAAAGAACCAGCTCTCTAACTCATTGATTCTTTGAATATTTTTTAGTCTCACTTTCAACAATTTCTGCTCTAATCTTTATAATTTCCCCCTCTTTTACCAGCTTTAGATTTGAATTGCTCTTGTTTTTCTAAGGCTTTTAGGTACATCATTGCATTATTTATTTGGGCTCATTTTGTTTTTCTGATATGGGCATTTACAGCTATATACTTCTCTTCTTGGTCTATTTTCACTGTCTCATAGGTTCTCATGTTGATTCTAGGAACCAATTTCTTCTTTGATTTCTTCAGTGACTCACTGATCACACAAGAGTATATTGTTTAATCTTCATGTGTTTGCATAATTTCCATAGTTTCCATTGCCAATAATTTCTAATTTCATTGCACTCCGTTCTGCTAACAGGCAGAGAAATTTTGATTCTCATATATGTACATATATAGAAGAGTGAATCTAGACCTATAACTTTTACCATGTACTGAGCTAAAATAAAAATGAGTAAGAGATCTATTTAAAGAGAAGCGATTGCTGGAAGATAAAATAGGTAAAATTCTTGAAGAACTCCAGGTGCACAAAAAATAAAATCAAGAATCAAGAAATAAGATGATATCAGATAAAAAGGCTCCTGGATAGAAACGGAAACAACCAACAGAATGAAGAGATGACCTATAGAATGGGAAAAAGTTTTGCCTGTTCTTTAGCAGAGAACTAATACGTAGAATACATAAAGAACTAAAAAAAATCAGACTATTCCCCAAAGTAAAAGACCCAGTCAGAATGAGCAAGTGAAATGAATAGACACTTTTCAGAAGAAGTAAAATGATAAGTAAATACATGAAAAAATGTTCAGCATCTCTGGCCATCAGAGAAATGCAAATTTAAAAAGATTCAGAGTCCATTTTACTACAGAAAGAATAGCTCCATAAACAAACAAACAAACAAACCCTAGTAATAAATGCTGGCAGCTACTTGAAGGCTGAAGCTAGAGAATCCTAAATTCTTGTCCAGCTTAACTGTGTCTGAAATATAATTAAAAAATGGACTAGGGATGTAGCTTAGTGGTAGAGCACTTGCCTAGTGTACTTGAAGCCCAGGTTTCGTTTCTCCATATTGCAAACAAACAGAACCAACTCAGAATGGACCACAGACCTAAATGTATGCTTAAGAGCTAATGAAAGAGTCCGTTCATCAGCTGATGGACTCTGGGCTACTTTTACTTTATAGTTGTCATCAATAATTGTGTACTTCTGCAAAATGTTATGCAAAGCATTGTCAGATATAACATCAAAAACACAAGCAACCAAAGAAAATAAATAAATTAGACTTAATCACAATTAAAACTTTGGTTCTTTGAAGGACAACATTAAGAAAGTAAAGACAAAGCAACTAAATTGGCTGTAGATTGCCCGGGATTGGATGGTTGGAGGTCAAATGAAGGGCTGATGGGTGAATTCTGTGGGGGATGATGACAGTGCTTTAAAATTGATTGTGGTAATAATTGTTCAACCTCACAGGTGCACTGGAAACCATTAAATTACACACTTTAAATGGGTATATAGTATGGTATATAAATTGTATCTAAGAGCCATTATGCAAAAACAAAGTGGAAAGTCTGTAGAATATGTGTTATATAACCCCCCCTCCCTTTTTTTTTGAGACAGTGTCTCATTTTTGTAGTTCAGACTGGCCTTGAGCTCACTATGTAGCTCAGGCAAGCCTGGAACTCACAGCAATCCTCCTGCCTCTGCCTCTCAAGGGCTGGGATTATAGGCGTGAGCCGTCACACCCAGCATTGTGTGGTACTGACTGCTGGTGAGCATGAGTCACCATGCCCAGGTTTTTATTGTATGTGGTTACCTGGATTGAACCTGGGCCCTGCATTTGCTAAAACCCTGGCTCATGAACACATTTTTGTAAAGTGATATTTATAACATTAAATCTTACAAATTAAATAAATTTATGAGGTAGTATAAAAGAGAAAAGTACATTGTACATCTTCCCTTGACATAGTAAATTTTAATTGTATAGCAGTATTAGTGACAAGAGTTTTAAATTTTATTAATTAATTAATTAATTAATTTTTTGTGGTACTGGAAATTGATCTTAGTGCATTTGCTCTGAACTCTGTCCTCTGCCTTTTTTTTTTTTTTTGAGACAGGGTCTTGCTTTGTAGTTGAGGCTGGCCCTGAGCTCAGCCTCCAGCTCACATCACAGCAATCCTCCTGCCTGTGCCTCCCAAGTGCTAGAATTACAGGCATGAGCCACCACTCCCAGCACTGTGGTGTGTGGTACTGGTTGCTGCTGGGTGTGAGTCTCCACACCCAGTATTGTATGTGGTTAACCGGGGATTGAACCCAGGTCCTTGTGCTTGCAAGATAGGCACTGGAACCACTGAGCTAAATCCCTGGCCCTGTCCTCTGCCGTTTTATAATATCTTGAGATAATCTAAGTTGCCCAGGCTGGACTCAGTCTTTCAGTTCTCTGGCCTCAGCCTTGGAGAATGCGAGATTACAGGTGTGCACCACCATGCTAGCTTGTGCTTGATTCTTAACATACATTTTATCATTTTTCTTTCATAATACTCTGGTGAGAATTCTATATTTTCTAATGCATTGCGATTGTTTTCTGTTTTCTAACATAACAAAAGTTGTTTACACTTACAAAATAGTGTTATTGCCCAGGGTGTAGCTCAGTAGTAGAGCTCCCACTTAGAATATGCAAGGCCTGGCATCTGTGCTTATTATCAGAACAGCAAAAATGAGCCCTTTTGCTTCCTATTAGTTGCTATAAAGGTAAATAGTTCAAATTTTCATTTGAACTTGGTTTTATATGATCTTGTATAGTGTAAGAGCATATTGATAAATCTGTTTAAAATTTTAAGTTTGAAGGATTTTAATATTGTAATTGGCTCCCAGTTTGGTGAAAAAATATTTTTTACGTAGTTGATGGTTTTTGTTTACTAAATTTGAAAAGATAATCATTGGCAAATGTAATTTTTAGTATTTTTTTCATTGCAAATACAGGCTAGCTATTTGGAAATCTTGTCTGTCCATAAGTACTAACCCTAATATCTTTGTTTGTTTTTAGTATTATGTGCCAAGAATCTTGCAAAGAAAGACTTCTTCAGTAAGTAAACAACCATTTTTGCTCTGTTAAGATTATTTGTGTATTTCTGAAATGTTAGGCTTTCTAATGAATGCTGGAGTATGTTTCTGAAAGTCTTGGAATAGAAATCTGTGGTTGGAAACTTCATTTCTCAGCATTGAGGCTTCCCACTTGAAAGACACAGAATTTAAAAACCCCGTCGAAGCTGTCTATCATTCTCCTCTTGCTGCCCCCTGGTTCTCTGTCTACCATTCATTATAGGGTACTGCTTTTTGCTGAAGTATTCTCAATGCAAATGAGACAATTTTCTATAAAGTAGTTGGTCTGAAAAAAGTTGTTAATCAAATTTTATAAATTAGATCACATCTTGAAATCTCTAATTAAAGAAATTCGAAACATAAGTAGACAACCTTTTTCTAAAGGAATGAATTGTTCTTTAATGTAAGAACTTTACTGCTATGAAGAAGATCCTGCAGTGTTAATTCTTCAAACTCCTGGTTCCCCCACGATGACTGCTCACCTCCTAAGTAGTGTTATTAACACCTCACAGAAGAAGAAACCAGCCAAATGCTCTGTCCAAGCATGTAGGGAGCTCTTGGCGAGATGGCCCATATCCCGCTGTCTATAAAACCTTCACACGGTGCTCCTGTCTGATTCTATAAACCTGTCTAAGTCCTACTAGCGTTTAAGGACTTAATGATTAAAACTTGAATACTTGCTTCTGTAGGACAGAAAGGCAGAGATCAGCAAACAAGATTTCTAGGGACTTCTTTCTTTCTGTCTATGGGAGTGAACTCAAGGCCTTTTCACTGAACTATGTCCCTAGTCCTTTTATCTTTTATTTATTTTGAGACTTGTGATCCTCCTGCCTCAAGCTGCTAGAGTTCTGGGGTTATAGGCATGTGCTACTATGCCTGGAAGACTGCTAGGACTGTTACTGTTTTTTTTTTTGGTTTTTTTTTTTAAGTAAATACAACTAGTTATGGGAACCTTTTGCTTCCTTTAATTGTCCCCACTTAGTAGTGATAATCACAGACAGAAATTTGAATGTAAGCCTGTTTTTATAGTGTCCTGTAAACATTCAAGACTAAAGGCATATTGAGTATCTCTCTTAGAAAGCTGGGTAGTGGCTGGGAGTGATGACTCACACCTGTTTTAGATCCTAGCCCTGCTGGGGCAGTTTAGTGTCTTTGTGAGACTTTGTCTCAAAGAAGGAGCTGTGGCTCACGTGGAGGCTCTGGGTCCAGTTCCAGTACTAAGGGGAAAAGGCTAAAGAGTGGTAACTTGTTTTTCCAAATGAAGGTAACTCTAAGCAGTGAATAAAATATCCTAGGGACTCTTCTTCAGTGTGCTAGATGAGCCTCCATCCTGTGCTGTGGACTCATCTGGGTGTGGCTCTCTGTCCCCTCTCTCCCAGGACTCCCTGACCCTTTTGCTAAGATTGTCGTGGATGGCTCTGGGCAGTGCCACTCAACTGACACTGTGAAAAACACGTTGGACCCAAAGTGGAGTCAGCACTACGATCTGTGAGTTGATGTCCTGCGAGCCGTGTACAAGGCCAGAGAGCTGTTGTCTGACTTTCATAAGAAGCGTTTAAGAAAGAAAAGGATTGGTAGCTTTTGACTAATAACAAAAGTAGATGGCCAAACAGATACTTAATTGCCTCATTGTGTAGCTTGTTTGGTATTTTCATAGTTTTTATGGTTTTCTGGTATAACTGTGATGCCCAGACTTTTCAGTCCTCTGGACACTGTAGCAGAAAAAAAGGCTATGAGGCTATAGTTCATGTCCCCAACATACTTCTGTTTTTCAGTAAAACCCTAAGCTCAATTATAGTTTCTATCTGAAAAATGCATCATAATGATCACTTATTTGTATTGGTTTTTAAAAATTTGCTTCTAGTGCAGACATTTTTTTCCTGTGGGAGAAAATAATAGTTTCATACGTTTGAATATGCCCAGACCAGTAAATTACCAACATATATTCATTCAGAGAGTACACTGCCATTTAAAGATCACTATTTTAATATGCCCTTGTGTTTGTATGTCCCGACCAAGAAACTGCCATCAGGGCTGGGGATGTGGCTCAGTGGTGTCATGCCTGCCTGGCAAGCACAAGATCCCGAGTTTGATCCCCAGTACCGGAAAAAAAGAAAAAAGAGAAAAGAAATTCCCACCAAAGTAAGACAGAATGATAATTGATTCTTTATTAAAACACATTATACTACATACAAGCATAATGGGATCTTTAGTAGTAGCTGTATTCTCCAGTTTAGTTTTTTTTTTTTTTTTTTTAGGGTTTTTTTTTTTTTTTTTTTTTTTGAGACAGGGTCTTGCTTTGT
Source organism: Petromus typicus (assembly GCA_004026965.1). NCBI lineage: Eukaryota > Metazoa > Chordata > Mammalia > Rodentia > Petromuridae > Petromus > Petromus typicus. The sequence continues at coordinate 43,559 of PVIR01009402.1, read as the reverse complement.
AGTTCAGGCTGGCCCTGAGCTCAGCCTGAAATTCGCATCACAGCAATCCTCCTGCCTCTGCCTCCCAAGTGCTGGGATTACAGGTGTGAGCCACCACAGCAACATTGTGGTATGTGGTACTGATTGCTGCTGGGGTGAGTCTCCACGCCCAGTATTGTTAATGTGGTTACCAGGGATCAAACCTGGGTCCTTGCGCTTGCAAGACAGGCACTGGAACCACTGAGCTAAATCCCCGGCCCTCTCCAATTTAGTTTCCGTTCCACTAAAGGGGCAGAGATGGCTATTGAAGTGGCAGTCATTTCTTGTCCTGCAGTCCTTTACTTGTGCTCGCTTCAACAGCACATATACTGAAGTCTTTCACTGTGTCTCACTTACAGTGAGAGTGAGGAGGGTCTGATGTCTTAGTAAGTGTACCTTCTTGTGCTTTGGATGGACCTGTGGGTCCACATCAAGCCCTTTATTGCAAGCTAGCATTCTTTGTTGCTAAATCTTATGGTGAGGGTTTACGTGTACATCATTGTCCTTTGAGGTGTTAGAGAACACTAAGCCTAGGTTAGAGATCTTCATTACCATGTAGCTGTTTCTGTTTTCTGCTTGTTTCCCTGGCTGTAGTCCTTTCCCACAGCCCACTGAAGTCACTGTGTGTGTTTATTGTATGCCTATTCCATGTGGGCTACTGAGCCAATGTTATTTTGTAGATTCCTAGAACAGCATGATAAATGAGGCTATATGAGATTAGCATAATTCAGAAACACAGTTTCACTAGAATTTACTTTTTCTTTTCAGATATGTTGGGAAAACTGATTCTATAACCATCAGCGTGTGGAACCACAAGAAAATTCATAAGAAGCAGGGAGCTGGCTTCCTGGGCTGTGTGCGGCTGCTCTCCAACGCCATCAGCCGGCTGAAAGACACTGGCTGTAAGGACCAAATGCTCCTCTGCCTCTTAATGCAACCGAAGAAAGCTTAAGAGGCACCTTTTTTTTTTGAATGCTGAATACAGAATTCCTGCCTTCTTCCCTAGTTTACTTCCTTGGGTTAAGTTTTAAATTGTTTGTTTGCAGACCAGCGTTTGGATCTATGCAAACTAAACCCCTCAGATACTGATGCAGTTCGTGGCCAAATAGTAGGTAAGAACTTTCTCATCTGTGTAAAGGATGATTTTAAAGAACATACAAGGACACATGTAAGCAGTGACAGTGTGACATACTTCAAGGGACAGACCACATGAGTCATCTCTTCACTGATACAGTTCCTTGTATGTAGTTTTTATTATTTGACCTCATTCCCCTCATCCTAACATTTAAAATTAAGTTAATATGAATCTGGTATAGAAAGACTTCGGGATATGATTTTAAATGTCTGTTTAATCACATTGATGGACAGTTAATCTGTTGTATTACCCAAGGGTAGGTAATGATGGTGGCCACATACAGTGGCTTGGGTGACCTTTCTTTGGGACATCCTTATGAATGTCAAAAGTAAAGATTTCTGATGAATTCTTTATAAAGTAATTTATTGTCTCAGTTACTTTTCTTGATACAATATAGCCAACACTCAGAAGTTAAAGGGGAAAAGGTTTATTTAGCTTGTAGTCTGTAGAGGTTCCAGCCCGTAACTGACTGGCTCCAAGGCAGGGTGGCTTGGCAGACAGGCATTGCACAAAAGAAACAGTTCATTGTGGGTAGAAGGTAGCAAAGCAAGCAAACAATGTGACTACAAGTAACTAACTGAGAGCCTCTTTTTATCCCTTATATTGTATCTAGGTTATCTGCCCCAAGATCCACCCTTAATCCTAGCACTGCAACATGAATCAGTCCCACACTTTAGATCCAGTCAGCCTTGAAAAGTCCTGCCTCTGAGCATGTGAGGCTTTGAGAGAACATATAAACATAAGACATAACATTTATAGACTCAGAAGATTGTATTATGAAGAGTGAAAAGTTAAAAATTCTGCTTTGCATAGTGCTGTCTGGAGTCACTGGGAGTAACGTACCTGCTAAGTTACTCATCCTGTAACCCACCCCGTTCTTTATCAGTATTTTAGAGTAGTATAAATGTTGACTTTATGCATTGCACAGCATCAGAGGAAACAGTGTCACAGAGCACAGAGCAGTCATTTCCTGACTCAGATTGCTTAGATTGACTTGACCCAGGGCAGGTGACAGGGCATGTAGGTCCTAAAGATGACGTAACCAAAAAGTTCTCGTTGCCGTTCCCTGTCCCCGTGAGAGATGTGCCAGGGCAAGAAGAATCTTTACAGATGTCTTTGTTGTTCATAGCTATGCTAGAGCATCAGTATTTAGATTGGCTTATACTTTGCCAATATTAAAAGTGCCTTGTGGCATTATTAAACATAAGTCACAATCTTTTTAAGAAATAAGGTAACTTAAAAGAATTGAGTACTGGCTAGATGTGGTCGTGCTTGCCTTGCCTATAATGCCAGGACATTGGGAGGCTGAGGCTGGAGGATCTCAAGTTTGAGTCCTACCTGGGCAAATTAGGGAGACCTTGTCTCAAAACAAATAACAACAAAAGACCCCCCCCCACAAAAATACCCTGTTACATTGTTATTTTATGGGAGCATAAGAAACATGATCCTTTTTTGTGCCACATTTTCAAGGAGTGTTCTAGGTGGTATGGTGTATACATAGCTCCTGAGGTGAAATTACTGTTCATAATGAACAAGTAGAAAGAGTGTGTGTGTGTGTGTGTGTGTGTGTGTGTGTGTGTGTGTGTGTCTACGTCTACATGTGCCCTTTTTTATGATACTGTACATAAATGATGTAATCTCAATGGGTCACTTTACTATAATGTGTGAAATACCACTGGATTTTAACACAAGCCCCTCTTTTCCATTTTAGTCAGTTTACAGACACGAGATAGAATAGGCCCGGGAGGGTCAGTGGTGGACTGCAGAGGACTGTTAGAAAATGAAGGGTACGTATGGCCATGGCCTTGCTTGCTCTACTGCTCTGGGCTCTTAAGTAACCTTTCTACTTATTACTTTCTCTGCTGGGCACTTGAGAAGCACTTGGGGACTTTGGGATAAAGTATGCTGCAGTTGTTTCTGAAGAAAGCTGTGCATAAAAGACTCAGGATGCAGTTTAAGGGAGGTACCCCAGAGGGCTTGTGGGACATTTGAGGATCAGTAAGAATTATGACTACAGTGAACTGAATGAAATACATTAAATCTAATTAAAATGCCTGAGTTCATACTAAAGAGGTTAAAAACTCAAAAACAATACAACAAAACAAAAAAGTCAAAGTCTCCTCTTCATGATGAATAGAATCATTTTTACTATAAACATGTAGTAATACAAATTTGAAAAACATTCTAAACCTCACTGGTCCCTGTTGAATTTTTTTTTTTTTTTTGGAGACAGAGTCTCGCTTTGTGGTTCAGGCTGGCCCTGAGCTCAGCCTCAAACTCACATCACAATCCTCCTGCCTCTGCCTCCCGAGTGCTGGGATTACAGGCGTGAGCCACCACGCCCGGCACTAGGGTATGTGGTACTGGTTGCTGCTGGGTGTGGGTCTCCACACCCAGTATTGTTATGTGGTTACCGGGGAATCGAACCCGGGTCCCAGCGCTTGCAAGACAGGCGCTGGAACCACTGAGCTAACTCCCCGGCCCCCTGTTGAAATTTTTTAGTCTCCCACTACAGACTCAGTGATCAGTACTTGCTCATAGCCAGGCCTGGTGGGACATGCTGGAAATCCAGCACTTTGAGGCAAAAGGGTCACAAGCTCCAGCCCAGCCCAGGCAATCTGTGGGCACCTGGGCTTACATCTTGGCAGTGCAAAGGAGGAGTGTGCCACCCTGCCCCAAGGAAATGCAGTAAGCAACATCCTGAACAGGACATTCTAAGGGTAGACAACCCCGTGTCTTCAAACAATGCAAGAAATGAAAAGGAAGGAAAGAGAAACTATAGATTAATAACAAAATAGGCCTAAGAGACAGAGCTACTGAACCTACTAAATGCAACATGTGGGCTGTGGATCCTAATTTATGAAATCATTGGAGAAATTTGAATGCTGACATTTGATGATTCTTTTCAAAATTCATAGGCTTTTTTTAGTTGTGACAATGGGAAAAAGTCCTGTCTGCTGGAAGTCTGTGCTGGGGTGTGTAGGAATGAATCACTACAGTACTAGACTAGCTCGCGGCCAGCTCAGTGAGGAAGGGGCAGGGCAGCCGGGCACTAGTGCGGGAGCTTCTGACAGCAGGACAGGCCCTTCTTTAGTCTTTGAGTTTGTGACTGTGTTTGGAAATTCCCAGTGTAAGAAGTTGTAAAGGGTGCTTATTTATAAAAGAAAACAGCTACTAAGATAAATTGTCTTCAGACTTGCTAAGGTTGTAAAGATTTATGTTTAAAAAGTACTTGCCAGGTATGGTGATTCATGCCTGTAATCCCACTCGGGAGGCAGAGGCAGGAGGATTCTATGAGTTCCAGGCTGGCCTGGGCTACCTAGTGAGTTTGGAGCCAGTCTGAACTACAAAGTGAGACCCTGCCTCAAAAAAGAAAACTACTTAAAAGTGTAGTTATGGCATGTTATGTAACCAGCAGTTCTGTAGAGTAAAATAGCAAGCAAAATGGATTTTCCTTTAAATCAAGAGACAATGAGGTCACATCTCCTGAATAGGACATTCTAAGGGTAGACAACCCTGTGTCTGACGGGGACAGGCATGGGTTCTTTCTTTTCTTTTCTTTTTCCTTTCCTTCCTTCCTTCCTTCCTTCCTTCCTTTCTTTCTTCCTTTCCTCCTTCCTTCCTTTCTTTCTTGTACTAAGCTTTGAACTTGGGAACTTGCGCTTGCTTGGCAGACTCTGGAACCACTGCACTAACTCCCCAGCCCTGGGCCTTCCCTTCTAACATAGATGGTGCTGTTTGGGTGGTCCTGGCCCTGACACCTGGAATGGCACTATAATGTAGCTCCTTTGGCCACTTGTTCGTTCCTTTTGAAAGAGTGTCTCTGTCACAAGACGAATTTTAAACTGTACACTCAAATGTTGGCAGTTGTTGAAGGGGAGTGGACACAGGTGGCAGCACAGGAGCGGGCGTGTGAAGCTCCGAATGTCCCACAGCTCTCATACCTGCTGTTGTTGCCCCCCACCCCCAGGTCTGTGTATGAGGACTCTGGGCCTGGGAGGCCCCTTAGCTGCTTCATGGAGGAGCCTGCCCCATATTCGGATGGCACTGGTGCTGCCGCTGGTGGGGGCAGCTGCAGGTTTGTGGAGTCCCCGAATCAAGATCAGAGACTCCAGGCACAGCGACTTCGGAACTCTGAGGTCCGGAGTTCACTCCAGACGCCCCAGAACCGGCCACATGGCCACCAGTCACCCGAGCTGCCTGAAGGCTACGGTGAGCAGTGCGGTTTGTGGGATCGTGGGTCGGTAAATGCCATGTAGTCACCTGAACCTGTCTTCACTGATAGTGTCCACGTGGTTGTTTCGGTGGTGCTGGGAGAGATGCTGATAAGCTGGCTATTCATGAGCCTGCGGCACTGGCGCCAGCATTTCAGTTTATAAATTAATTGTAGGCACTTTAACTCAGAAGAGAACCCAGGTGAAAGATAAGTAGTGAGGGAATGTGGGGGACAGCAAGGGGCTCACACACAGGGAAGGGGCCCCTTGACCACTGCAGAGAGTAGGACTGGGTGAAGGGGTATACCCTTGATGAGCAGATAGCCCCAAAATGAGAGCAGTAGGGGAAGTTAGGTTAGCGTCGTGTGGGGCTGGAGGTGTTGGCGGCACAGAGACGTTGCTCCCGACTCCAGAGGGCACAGGAGACTGGAGACCAGCTCAGACCAGAGGCAGCGCTGTTCTGGGGGATCCGATGGCAGCCCTGTCCGGTCCTCCTCAGGAATGTTAGTGCTGCAGTGCAGCCCCAGCTAGGGCGGTGGTGCTGGTACTGCAAGGAAGCTCAGAACCTGTGGAACAGTCACTGGAGACCTGGAGAAGCTTCCAGGACGTTAGAGCGTGTGTGACCATGTCCCCTTATTTCTCATGCAGAACAAAGAACAACAGTACAGGGCCAAGTTTACTTTCTACACACACAGACGGGAGTGAGCACGTGGCACGACCCTCGGATACCCAGGTGCGAATCTGAAATACCTCAAAGCTCGTCTCCAGCAGCCCCTCCCTGGAGTGTTGCTCCCACTTTGAACTGCAGGCATTGATGAAGGAAGAAGGATGGAGTCTGGGGTTTGCTTCATGAAGCTGGGGTAGGGTTAAGGGGGATGTACCCAAAACAGGGGTGACCATGAGCGGAGCTGGTTGTGCTCTCAATCTACTGTTTCAGATGCTTAAGATTTTCCGTAATGATAAGTTAAAGAGAAAATACAAAGACTCAGTTGCCCTTTCTCCTGTACCACTGTTCCTCCTACCCCACTGCCTGGGGGTCCTCTTCTGGGGGTAATGAGCTTTTCTGTAGGAATTCCTTCTACAAGGCCACATTCCTAACCCCATAAAGGAATCGTTTCTTTTCCCCTTTCTTGTTTTTTTTTTTTAATAGCATTACTGCTAAGATTTTTAGTAATGCTCATTTCCTTTTTATTCATAATTTGTTTCACCTGAGAATAGCCTCCTGTGTTTGATTTTCCAAGTCTACATCCAGTTTATGATTCAGTATCTATAATTAGAACAGAAATATTACCTGCAAATGGATGAGGTATTTCTGTTGTTCCCACTGTAAGAAATGACAAGGTTTTGTGACAATTACGAAAGCATCCTGGTGAGTGATGCTGTACTGAAGTAATTAATTAGGAATACAGAGCCACATGTGGTGGTGCACACCTGTAATTCCAGCACTCAGGAGGCAGAGGCAGGAGGATTGCTCTGAGTTTAGGGCTGGTCTGGGCTACATAGTGACTACATAGCCCAGTTCAGGGCCATCCTGCCTGAACTACCCAGTAACACCCTGTCTCTGAAAAAAAAAGAGAATCCAGAAGTGAAAACGCTTGCTTAACAGAAGTCAGCGTGATGAGGAAGAGGCCTCAGCCAGCCGCAGCTGTTGAGAGTGGCGAGTTTTCACATGCGTGTGACATGTGCCCTCGGCCTGGAGAACCCAGGGCCCTCTGGAAATGCCTCATTGAGGAGACCTTTCTGACCCGGAGCGGAGCGTTCAGTCTGACTTGTGCGCTCAGATAGCTCTCCCACTAGCTTGCCCTCTTTCCTGTAAGAAATGAGGGAGACCTAACAGGCCCGCGCTCGGGGCAGTATCAGCTCAGGAAGTTCCGCTGTTAACATGTCAGGCATTGCTGCCATTTGCAGACAGTGGCCTGGCCTCGGTAGGGGTTGGAGTAGGCAGCACCCAGTCTGTCCCTGTCAGCAGCGCGGGCACATAGACACCTTGACAGGTACCCCTGTGCCTCCTGTCTCTGAATACTGGTCTTATTCCTCGAACTCAAGTGGATAAACCTCTCTGTACTTCCATTTTGGTAGAGACCTTAACAGTGTGAACTGCGATGAACTTGGACCACTGCCACCAGGTTGGGAAGTCCGAAGTACAGTTTCTGGGAGAATATATTTTGTAGACCATAATAACCGAACAACACAGTTTACAGACCCAAGGTTACATCATATCATGAAGTAAGACTTTGAAAAAAATCTTTGTCGTTCTCTTCCATTTAGCTTTTTTCCTGAATGTTTTCTTGTTCTAATATTTTTCCTACTTCACTTATTGTCTTATTGGACAGAGCATGAGCAAAACAAGATACATATTTAAATGGCAGACAATTCATGTTTTAAGCTCTTAAAAGAATGTGAGCCTTGCTAAGGCTGGATGTGTTTTCTGTACTTGCAGAGTGAGTTAAAGTCACCCAGGTGACAGTGTGAAACCACTTCGGTAGTGAGGCTTCCATATGCAGCAGTGTAGAGACAAGTGTGGCCCCTGCCAGCACCACTATGCTCATAAGGCCTGCTGCTGCATTGCTTCACCATTCCTGAGCAGCCTGGAACAGGGACTGACCTCAGGTCCCATGATCCAAGCTCCCGGTTGGTTATAGGACAAATGTCATACAACTTTTCCAAGTGGCGGCTGACAGTGGTGGCAAATTCTTAAGACAAATGCCACTGTCTTTGTATTGGTCCTATCCTCTTATTGTACTGATATTTTGCATTTAATAAGTGGGTGTAGGAGTCTCTTGGTGACTAAAACAAGGAATGTCACCCCAGCTTTCACTTGAGGTGTTGGCTTTGGGGTGTCACCTCCTTCCACTCTGGAAGAAAAGATTTCTCATCAACTCCATTTTACTCCAAGGCACCTCTGAGTGTACTGCTCAGTCCTATCGCTGTGCGATGGATGCTCAGCGATTTCAGTGAGAGCTCTTCTGAGCCTTTGTTGAAAGTGGGCTCTGCCTGCAGCTCGCCGGCCTGTACATGCAGTGACTTGGCTGTTTCTGCTCTTCACTAGTCACCAGTGCCAACTCAAGGAGCCCAGCCAGCCACTGCCCCTGCCCAGTGAAGGCTCTGTGGAAGATGAAGAGCTTCCTGCCCAGAGATATGAAAGAGATTTGGTCCAGAAACTGAAAGTCCTCAGACATGAGCTGTCACTTCAGCAGCCCCAGGCTGGGCACTGCCGCATCGAGGTTTCCAGAGAAGAAATATTTGAGGTATAAATGTGTCAGTCAGGTCGGACTCTTCAGCCCTGTGCATAAATAACCAGGGTGACCATGGGCTCCTGGGGGCATTTCCTTCTCCATTGAGCCCTGTCTGCTACATGGTATCTAGTGGGCATTTCAGGTGTGGGCTCCATGGCTCTGGGAAATACAGGTTTATCAGGACCCAGGCCCAGGTAGAGACTCTTGGGCCAACAATTTAAAAATGGCATGGTGTCTAAGATGAAAATGTAAAGATCTGGGCAGGAGCTGGTACCACTCTGCCTTGTTCCTCAGACCCGAGTCCCTTCCTGTGGGACATGTGGATTCCTTCTCAGAGAAGCCAATGGAGCAGAGGGCAGATCCTGGGAGGACTCGGTCCCTAGTGCAGCTGCCTGGCAGGATCAATGTCTCCACAGGGACAAAACTTTTTGCTCAAGAAAGATGATGGGACAGGTCAGAGGTGTTTGGTCCGCATCTTGCTCTGTCATGTGGAGACATCTGCAGACGGTGCTAGGTGAGGCCGAGTGTGGTGGTGTATCTCTATAGTCCTAGCACTCTGGGAAGCTGACCAGGAGGGTTGCAGGTTCAAGCCTAGCCAGGGCAAGTGACTTTCTAGTGACTTAACAAGACCTTGTCTCAAAATTTAAAAATAAGAACTGGGGATATATCTCAGTAGAGAGGCCCTGGTTCAATGTCTAGTACCTGAAGGGGAAAAAAATGGCACCAAAGGTAATTCCAAGAGGCAAAAAGCTATGGCACCTGAGCATGGTCCTAAGGTAGTGCCACCATATGGGGCAGTGAGCCCCTTCCCACCACGGTGCAAACAGAGGCAGCCAGTGGGCTGGGTGTCCTCAGCCAGTGGGCTGAGTTTGCCCCTGAGCAGTTTTTAGTAGTTGGGAAGGATGGAAAAGACTTGAATTGTTGCTGTCAGATCAGTGCCACTAGCATCCCCATTTCTGCCTAGGATGGGACAGTTTGAACTGTATTAACTTTGAAATATGAAATGATTTCCCCCCCCCCCCCCCCGGTATAGGGGTTGAACTTGCCAGGCAGGAGCGGTGCCACTGAGCTACATTCCCAGCCTTGCCAGTTCAGGCTGGTCTTGAACTCACCATGTAGTCCAGGCTGGCTTCAAACTTGTGATCCTCCTGTCTCAGCCTTTGGAGTGCTGGGATTATAGGCGTGCTCTACCAAGAAAGGGTTTTTGAGTGTCCCATCGTAAAAATAACCTCAAACAGCTCCTGCTACTTGGAATGCTGAGTCTAAGGGAGTGCCAGGCTGCACACCTGCTTCCTGTGCTTTGCTTAGGCCACTTGATGTCTCACTTAGACCCTTTTTTGCATTTTGACTCAGTGGAAAATCAGATGTGATTTTTTCAGTTTAGCTATTAAAACAGGCTCAGAATTCTTTAAACATCCAGATTCTAATGATGTTTTCATTTCAGTTAAAATACAAAAGTGTTTATAGGGCACATAAAAGTTAATTTATATAATGAAACCCTAGTGAGGGCTTATCTATAAGTTCTTAGTGATTGTGCTGAACATGTATTTACGTTTCCTTCCCCGTGAGCATGACCTGGATTGTACTTGTCTTCCTGTTCTCTCTGAGGGAAAAGTTATAGGCTGGAATGTACTAGATGTAGGGCTTGAGCTGCAGTAGGAGCCACGTGAAGTTTGTGTTGGAATGAATGCTTATTTTTAATCAGTCTCTTATCAGTAGCTGTTAACCTTTTCCTAAGTTTAAAAATAAGAAACATCCTTCTTTCTGATGATATCATTTTGATATGTAGGAATCTTACCGTCAGATCATGAAGATGCGACCGAAAGACCTGAAGAAGCGACTGATGGTGAAGTTCCGAGGGGAGGAGGGACTGGACTACGGTGGGGTGGCCCGGTGAGGAACTCTTTTCCTTCTCGGTGGTGTGGGTTTAGCAAAGCTATGGCTGTCTCCAGAGGGAGCTGTGAGCTGCTTGCTTCCTGGGTGCCGCTGCAGAATTGGGCGTGTCACCTGGTGCAGTTAGGGTGTTACACAGGATGCCTGCGCTGGCCTGGCCTAACATCTTCCTCTTCCCCGTGAACAGGAGGATGATTGTTGCTATGTCTGTATATTTTATTTCTGGTACTAGAGATTGAACCCAGGGCCTTCACACTGAGCCCCACCCTCACCCCCAATATTGAGACTGGATCAGAGTTGCCCAGAGCTCAAACTTGCGGTCCCCTTGCCTCAGAGAAGGCACTCTTGCTGGGATGATGGGTATGTAGCGCATGCTCAGCTGGGTTTACTTCTTGTAGCTAAAATTAAACTTGGAGACTCATCTTTCTTCAGGTCACATCCCAGAACCCGCAACAGAAAGGACTTGCACCTGAAGCTAACAGGAAGGAGGCCTAGCTTTTCCTATCACAAGGTCTTGGGGCTAGGTGGACTTTGTAAATTGCATTTGTATCTGACAAATTCTGTAAAATATAGTTTGGAGATTTTGCTCAAAATTACTTGCACAAATAATTTAAAAAACAGATTACACTGCTAAATTGCCAAAATTGGGTTCAAACCAGTGATCCTCCTGCCTTCGCTTCCCAGAGTGCTGCTCTTTCTGAAATACCTATTATTTAAATATTGGGTTCCCTCCACAGATCCTGTGTTGCTTTGCTTTTTTTTTTTTTTTAACCTTCTCATGTCTTTCTCTTTTTTCCCCTTCCCTATTTTCTACGAGATTTCCTCAACTCGTTTTCCAGTGTTTCAGAATTTTTTAGTTTTTTAAAAAAATAACAACACACTTATTTATTGAATTACATTGTAATAAAATATAAGAACTCAGATAAACTATTGTATCTATTGAATACTCTCATAGGAGAGTGTCCCCATCACTTGTAGATCCCTGCAGGAATTTTACTTATTCATCATTAGCACTCCCAGGTCAGCCAGATATGGTGACATACTCCTGGGAGGATCATAAGTTCAACCCCAGTCCTGGCAACTTAAAAAAATAAAAAAGGGCTAGGGCTTTAGCTCAGGGTGAGGCCCTGGGTTCAATCCTGAGTACTACAAAAGCAAATCTGCCATATCACAAGGTCCCAGGAGAGTAATAGCCAAACAACATACTCTCTGGCCTGCACCTGCTCCTGAGGGAAAGGGCTTCTCAGTCTAATGAGATCTGATGTTAGTCAAAGAATTATGCTAGTCAGATTTATACCCACAACTCCAGGAGGGCTGCATAGGAGCCCGTGGTCCTCTGACATCCTGCTGTAGTAATGGCCCAGTCTTGGGAAGTCAGAGGGGGGTCCTTATACCTTCACTGTTTTTTGTTTAGACCACTTTTTAGTCTGATAATTTTTTGTGTATTTTCTAATTTCCTTGGACACATCATTTTTATTTGTGTTTATCTTCCTATCTTGGTTACTTTTCTCATGAAATACCCAACACCCAAAATACCCAACACCAGCATGCATGACTTAAACTAGTTAAAGGAGGAAAGTTTTATTTTAGCTCACAGTTTGTTGGGGTTTCAGTCCATAGTCCGTAGTAGGCAGAGGGCATCACAGAGGAGAAGCAGAGCAGGCGGGAGGCGGCGCAGCAGCAGCCCAGCCGCGCTGACCTTCTTCCTGCCCTTTTCTACTCCACCCACATTACCTGTGCCCTTCGGGACGTGCCACCCACACCGAGTGGGGCACCCTTAACCCCAGCGTCACAGCCTCGATCCAGCCAGCAGCGAGCAGCCCCACGTGTGCGTGCGTGAGGGTGTGGGGAGACTGAGGCATGGCCATATGACCGCCTCTGCTTGGTTTCATTGCTATGTCCTAACCCGAGGTTGCTGTCTATGAATTCTGTGTGTTTGGAAGGAGTTTTGAGTAAGAGGATGGCAGGATGTAGTCCACACGAGACCTCCCATCTGACCAGACCTGAACATACAGCAGATGAATCATACTTTTCTTGGAAATAATAAAATCATACTTTAAGGAAATGATAAAATGGTATAAACATTAAAGGAGTTCATAAAACTAACAGCTCATATCCCCTCTGGATTTAGGAACTCTTAGAATTACTATTTCAAAAATTTAAACTAGTTTTATTTGTTTTTATGTTGTGGTACTGGGGATTGATCCACAGGCTTTCACACTGAAATATATTCTCAGCCTTTTTAAATTTTTTATTTTAGACAAGGTCTTGTGAGGGTGCCCCAGCTTGGGCTTAAAGCTGAGATCCTCCTGCCTCAGTCTTCTAGAGCGCTAAGATTTCAAGCACGTACCACCATGCATGACTTAAACTAGTTTTTTAAATTACAAAAGTGGTAAATGTTCATAGTCAGAAGTAAGAGGTGAGCAGAAACTTGGGAGGAGCAGAAGTCGCTGCTAAGCTGTTCCTCCTCTGGTTCTCTGGACTTCAAAAAAGACCACTTTATAATGAAACACTTTATTTTAGAAAAATTTGAAACCAGAAATAAGTGAAAGAAAACACGTGAGTGACCCAGAATCCTAGCAGTGAAGTTGCCTGCTGTTCAAGAGAAGGCATTTTTGTCGGTCACTGCCACCCCCTACCTGCACAACACCCGAGGCTTGGCCTTTGCCAGGTTTAGGTGCGATCGCAGGTGAGAGGCAGCAGGACTGGCAGGTGACCTGGAGAAGGCACAGGTTGTCTGCCGGCTCTTCTCAGCTATGGGGTGTTGGGCTGTGGTCCCTGTGGTGAGGGGTGACAGTGGAGTGCGCACACGCGGTTCTGGGTGCTCTCTGGACACTGCATTTCACCTGGTTTGTTTGCCCATCTATATGCGTTGTGCCCTAAGAGCAGACAGACATCCTGTGTGGCTACTCTTTTCTGTTGTGTGTCTTCAGCCTCATAGGACGAGAGTGAAGTGATCCTTTTACGCAGATCCAGGCACAGATCTTAGCACTATAGCTTTGTTGTTGTCGTTCCTAGGGAGTGGCTTTATTTGTTGTGCCATGAAATGCTGAATCCGTATTATGGACTCTTCCAGTACTCCACGGACAATATTTACATGTTGCAAATCAACCCTGATTCCTCCATTAACCCTGTAAGTATGCATGAGTGAGGAGCTTGGGCTCAGCTGGGGCGTTTCCAAGGTGTGTTCTCAGCGGTAGTTCTGGTTTTTGGTTCATTTGTTGAGATGTAGAGACCACATTAAGTACAGTCCTGAAAGGTGGACCCTGGAGTGGTGTGTTCAAGCAGAGTAGAGGGAGATGGAGCAGCTCACACACCAGGACACCCCACTGCCATCTGAGGTGACGTGTCCTGGTGGGTGGGCACTGAGAAGTGGCTCACAAAGTCTGGCCTCCTTCCAGGCAGTTTGGGCACATATCCCCATCAGCCCCCGTAGCCGCAGAAGCTGACGCTTAGTATCCGCTTAGTATCCACATGCTGCGGGTGCAGGCTTGTGGGCTGTGGGTTCTGGAGGGCTTCTGTGGACCGTGTCCTTCAGCAGCTGCCACGAGGCACCAAGGCAAAGTCAGTGTTCAAATGGGAAGAGCCTTCACCTAACTTGGGAGTGAAGTTTTGACAAATTCTGTGAGCTGATTTTCTTTCAAATCTGAAAGGAGAAATGTGAGATTTCTTAGTTACAAACTAAGAACCAACCAAGCCCTGGTTCTTTTACCATTTTTTGTCTTTGACGGTGCCCGGGACCTTGTGCATGCTAGGCCAGGTAGCCACACCACAAAGTTCTGGTACTTTTTTACTTGGCTCGTACTTGCTTATCTTGGTGCCCTCCCCCAAACATTGGGCCTGGCAGAGGACTGCCCGTGGCTTTTTCCTTCTGAGGGGAAGGCAAGGCAGGGTTGCCTTGTGCACAGGGCCCTGTGCTTGTCGTAAGTCTGTGCCATCACTATGTTGACATTGTCAGTTTCTGAAGAAGGGTCTCTGCATTTTCATTTTGCACTGGACCCCTGCAAGTTATGTGGCAGTTCTGAGGAAGAAGTGTTAGGCCTGACTGTACAGAACGCCCTGCTAATCCACACAGAAGACACACTGTGAACTCCAGCTCCATCAGGCACTTGGGTAACCTGTAAGCACTAGAGTCTTGCAGGACTTGCGGGCAGGAAGCCTGGAGGAAGCCACGCCCCACCACAGCCGCTTGGTTTGCTAACTTATGTTCTCTGCTGCCCTCTACAGGACCATCTGTCCTATTTCCATTTTGTGGGTCGGATCATGGGTCTGGCTGTGTTCCATGGACACTATATAAATGGGGGCTTCACAGTTCCCTTCTACAAGCAGCTTCTGGGGAAGCCCATCCAGCTGTCTGACCTGGAGTCCGTGGACCCGGAACTGCATAAGAGCCTGGTGTGGATCCTGTAAGTATCCACTCACGTTCAGCTACCTGAAGACTCACACCAGGCCCTGGCTCAGAGCATGGCCAAGTCTGTGTGTGCACATGCATGTGTGGATAAGGGGAAAGTGCGAGACTGGGGACGGGAGATAAGGAAACCACTATACTACAGGGAGAAACAGCAGATGTGACTAAATTTCTAAACTGCTTCACCTCTCTCATGACACGTGGCCATTTTCTCCCCACAGGCTAGCTAGTTTTGTGGTTGCTGCTCTGAGTTATGGTGTGATTACAAGCTATTCCCAGTCGGGGGTGTGGACGGGGGGAGGAGAGACCCCACACTGTCTCGTTAATCTGTAGAGGGGCCCAGAAAGTGTTGAGACAGAATTTGAGTGTTTAGTCCCTTTATCAGAAACTCACTCGAGAGCAGCAGGACCGACACTGCTGTGGAGCTGGGTCGGGGCTGCAGTACATTTTCAGGTTTTTTCTTTTTTATTTTTCCTGGGTTTTACATGCTCTACTGGGAAGTTCTTGAGCCATTGTTGCCTCCTACTGGGAACCTTCGCCTCTGTGTCTTAAACAGTGCAGATTAAAGAACCAGAGTTGACTCTGAGTGCTTGTGTGTGGGGATGGGTGTGTGGAGAGGCTGCCTTGAATGAGGGCAGCACCGCGTTCCCAGGGTGGCTCCACAGGGCGCAGTTCGTTGACTCAGCTACCCCTTCACAGTCTCCCTTCCTGCCCAGACACAGGGCAGAAAGCAGGTAGGTCTTGTGTCTCCTGAAACCGCAGAACGGTGGGGCAGCATGGCACCTCTCGTGCACGGGAAAGCTGGGTCGGGATGCAGGAAGCACAGCTGTGCCTTGCGGCTCCCTCAGCTCCCGCTCTCCAGACCCACCGGGCTCCCGCTCGCAGATCTCTCCCTTCTGCGGGACTGCGTGATGGCACAGGTCTGACAGCCACGTGTCTGTCTTCTTTGCAGAGAGAATGACATCACTCCTGTGCTGGATCACACGTTCTGCGTCGAGCACAATGCTTTTGGGAGGATTCTTCAGCATGAGCTGAAACCCAATGGGAGAAACGTTCCTGTCACGGAGGAGAATAAGAAGGAATACGTCCGGTAACACCGGGGGCGTGCGTTGTCTGCCTGTGCAGTGGCACTCATGTTCGCACTGGCATGGCTTCTCCTGCACGAGGCTTGCCTGTCCCTCACAGCACTTACGACTAGAACCAGGTCAACAGGGACAACTTTCAACAGTCCGGCTTGGCATCTGCCCCTGCGCACAGCTGTGCCAGAGCCCAGGCCGGGAAGCACCACATGGTCTCCTGATTGTGGCGTGGAGGGCGAGCCCAGGGAGTGTCCCTGGGGAATCCTTGCTAGGCTCGTGAGCACACCAGCCTAGGGTCCAGTCTCCTACACTGGGGACTCAAGAAATGTGGGTGCTTGTGCACGCAGAGTGCTGCAGATTTCTCACTGCCCTTTATTTTATTTCCAAATGTGCTCTGAAATCACAGCACTTGATCTAGCAGGCTAGATTAAATCCTGCTGCTGGCTTTAGTGAAAATTCAGAATACACAGAGAAATGTGCTGGCATTTTGTCTTTGGTTTTCTAGAGCTGGAGACTGAATTTAGGGCCTTCACACTGAGCTGCCTCCCAACCTGGTTTTTAGAGATGGGGTTTCACTGAGTTGCCCAGACTGGGCTAGAACCTGCAACCCACCTGCCTCATTTCTGATTTAATGCTAAGGTGTGGGGCTCCATCAGGGTGTGTCTGTCTCTCTCTCTAGTGGGGGGCTGACTGAGCTGCTGGAGGAGTGGGGTCCCTGTGACCTACTTGTGCTCCTTCTGACATGAGCCTCTCTTGCAGGCTGTATGTGAACTGGAGGTTCATGAGGGGCATCGAAGCCCAGTTCTTAGCGCTCCAGAAGGGCTTCAATGAACTCATCCCGCAGCACTTACTGAAGCCCTTTGACCAGAAGGAGCTGGAGGTAGGCATCCCCAAGGGCAGGGGCAGGGCCCAGGCAGAGGGCAGCTGCGGCGCTGTGCTGCTTGTTACCTGTGGGCTAACAGGTTCCTTGGCAGTGGGAATCTGATAGCTCTAGGAGGTCACATGAGGGACTCGTGCCTTGGTTCTCGGGCCTCTCTCCTAGAGATTCAGACCGGAGACCTTTGCTCGTGTGGACTCCAGCCCCGCTTGCTTCTCTTGGGTGTTAAAAGACTGAGAACCAAATGATCACACTTCATGGCTTGGGCACAGGGCCGTCCATCTTAGCCTGGTGCCCGGCTAAGATGACTCTGACTGTCTCTGTCTCACAGCTGCGGGAGCTCAGAGCACCCGGGTGGGAGGTGACTGTAAAGCAGTCTCCGTGCTGGCACTGGGGATGGGAGCCCAGGGCCTTCTCACTCCAGCCCGGCCTCAGTCTGCACTTCCAGTCCTCCTGCCTCCCCTCAGACTGCTGTGATTACAGACGTGTGCTGCTATACCCAGAGGAGCTTCTGAAACATTTAGGAGTCATGTTCCACTCACCTGGGCTCTGTGTAACCTGCCGAGGTCCCTTGGGTCCTGCGGGGATGCCGTGGTGTGGTCTCAGTTACCATTTAGTTGGTCCTTTGATATTTAGTCCTCACCTCTGCAGAGCAGGACCAGCGCTGTCTCCAGGATGGTGCCATGTCAACAGCTGTGCACTGTAGTCCTGGGGCTGAATGCCAGCTGAGTAAGATGGCAGCTGGGTTTTGGACTCCTCTGTGTACAGCTTCTCCCCTTCTAAACTTCTGTCTAGCAGATCTGGACAAAGCAAATTCCTGGCTTTGGGCCCCCACTTTTAATTCCTTGCGCACATCACATGGTGGCGTGAGCCTCTGGGCACTAACCCCCACTGTGCCACTCAGTTGATAATAGGAGGCCTGGACAAGATCGATCTGAATGACTGGAAGTCCAACACGAGGCTGAAGCACTGTGTAGCAGACAGCAACATCGTCAGGTGGTTCTGGCAGGCGGTGGAAACCTTCGACGAGGAGAGGAGGGCCAGGCTCCTGCAGTTTGTGACTGGCTCCACTCGAGTTCCCCTCCAAGGATTCAAGGCTCTACAAGGTGACTGACATGGTGGTAGGGCTGGTCCCCTCATGCATTCCAGCCAGGCTGACGGGGAGAGCCTGAGGGTCTTGAGCAGGTTGAAAAGTCCACTAGAAGCCAGGTCCCCACCGGGCCACTGCAGGCAGGTCCCCTCCCTCTGAAGAGAATGAGGTGGTAACCAAGGGCGAATCCTGACACCATGACTCCGGACTTTGCTTTCCTGTCTCCCCGATGAGCCACACAGCAGCCTACGTGCAGAGTTTCTTACTGCTGTGAGGAACTTCTGATATCATGTCTAACTGGATGGAATGGGACACTCAGGTGTAGTCCGGGCTGGGACATGGACATCTCAAGACAGAGTGCCTGGTGCTGTAGGAGGAGAATGTGAGGACCGCTCATTGCAGGGCTACATGTTGTCCGGGGCTCAGCACCGCCAACCCCTCTCAGGAGATGGACCCTAGAGAGGGTAGAGCCGCCAGACTCCAACACCCCTCCCCGGGGCCATCACGGCCCTCTTCCCATCCTGAAGGTGGTGGGCGGTTACCATCGCCAGCGTGGGCCTGAACTGCTGCTCCAGGCACTGCTGGCTGAACACAGGCGAACAAGTGCCAGCAAAAAAGGGAGCCCGGCCGCCTCTACACTCACATCCTAAAGAGCATCAGTTGTCAGGCGGTGTCCCGGCATCTGCCCCATGGGGGTGGAAGCAGCTGTGGCCGGTGCTGGCCAGCGTAGGGCTGAGTCTGGAAAGACCTAAGCAGGGAGGGCGAGCCCTTTCTGCGGGGACGGGGGCGGGGGCGCAGGGCGCGGAGATTTCAGCCTCGGTGCTGCTGCGCTCAGGGGTGTGAGGGCCTTCTTAGAAGTCTGTTCTCAGCCCTCTAAAATGTCTGAATTTTGTGCTGGGTGTCACTGAGGCCGAGCAGCCCTCCAGCAGGTGACTGTGCCTGACACTGGGGCTCTGCCTCTGAAGTGCATTGACTAGAATGTTGTCTTGTAAGGCTCTACAGGCGCGGCAGGGCCCCGGCTCTTCACCATCCACCTGATAGATGCAAACACAGACAACCTGCCCAAGGCCCATACCTGGTAAGAACTGCTGCTGGGTGGCACTGGGTCCTGGGGGTGGGGCTGGGGCACCAGTCTGTCTCAGGAGGGATTGGGTTCCGTTTAGGCAGAGCTTCAGATAATGCCAGCAAGAGCATCTGTGTCAGTGGGACACTTGTATGAGGATTATCAGAAGACTTTGAAAACTGATTTATTGCTAGGCTTGATGGCTTACGCTTGTAATCCTAGCACTCAGGAGGCCAAGGCAAGAGGAGTGCTGTGAGTTTAAGACCAGCCTGGGCTACTTAATGAATACAAGGTTTTACTCAAGGCTGACTCAAGCTACAAAGGGAGACCTTGTCTCAAAAAACTAAAAAAAAAAAAGCCTGTGGTGACCCCTTAAGAAGCCTCCTCTTCCTCCTTGCTGCGCCTCCGTGTATACCTATCAGAAGGCAAAACTGTACATTCGAATTTGCATTTATTGGCCTTCACTTTCACATTTCTGGGTCCCCATTTTCCTTCTTCAAACTGCCTATCAGATGCCCTGAATATACTAACTACATTTACCAAACATCTGGGAAACTGGTTAATGCCACTGTTCTCGGGAATCTTGGGTGATTTGCCTTGGTGTGGTGGTGTCGTGTTCATAGGAACCTGCCATGTGGAACACAGTGATGTCTTCCTCAAAAGGCTTCTGCCGTTTACTTCAGTACTTGACATAAAAGACACGAGAAAAATACCCTCCAGCACCAACACAGTGGTAAACAAGAGCATGCCCCACGCCGGTGACTTGTGATGCCACTGTCCCTAGGGCTGCGCCCACAGCTCACAGGCCAGTGTCTTCTGGGCCACAACTCTGTAGTTCTGTCTGTTATGCGATGACAACTTCCTAGACGATATCTCTGCAAATGCATTTCCCATGCAAGTGTGGAACCAGAAGTTTAACATTCATTTCATCTTTCAGTGATTTGGTACTTTATTAAAATGTTTGAGAAATAATGTGCTTTTGCAGGAAATTTTCCAGATGAACCCATTTGGGTCTCAGATCAAACCCCAAAAGAATAGGCGAGTCAGCAAGGACTTGGCTGATAGCCAGTCTAGATTTCATTCCAGGGGTCATCAAAGGGGTGTTTCTGATAAGGAAAAATAATTTTTCCCAAAGACAAAAAACAAATTATCAACTGTGTCCTCATATGAGCAGTCCATGGAGAAATTTATTTATAGTTTGGTTTTGAAAGTCTTGACATTTATTTTCTGATGGTTTGATTGAAAACTCTTAGCTTCAGAAGCAGTAAAACACTCAGAGATGGAGAGTCCGCTGCTCCCCGACCTGCCCCCAGGCCGGGCGCTGGGGTGTCGCATCCACACTCACTGCCAATTTGTCTCCCACCTGGCTGTGACCCAGAATGCAACCCCGCAGCTGGTCCCCAGCAGTGACTGCGGTGCCTCTGTCCTCTTCCAGCTTTAACCGGATCGACATCCCGCCGTACGAGTCCTATGAGAAGCTCTACGAGAAGCTGCTGACCGCAGTGGAGGAGACCTGCGGCTTTGCCGTGGAGTGACAGGCAGCTTGAGGCAGCAGAGCCTCATTCATGACCACAGACCAAAAGCATATAGCTTCTGTGTGCCTCCTGCAAAGTGGGCTGAGGCCTGGGATCCAGAAACCCGAGGGATACCGAGGGCAAAGGCTTTCTCCCCTTCCTTGGCAGGAGGAGGGGCAGGGGACTTTAGCAGGTGGCTCCCACCCATCTGTCCCTCTTTTATTATAGTTCTCCACCCCTCCATCACCCATCCAATAAAACGCAGCCAGTTTCTGCCTTTGGCCTCCGTCACACATGACGCAAAGGCTCACGGCCCTGTGCTCCTAGGAGCATGAACCACGGTGAGGGGTGAGCTGGGCCCACCCAGGGTCTGTGCGGTTGCTGTACCAGCCGTCTCCTCTCGTACAGCCTCAGTGGCCCTTTTCAAGGTCAGCAGCTGCTGGTAATTTTACCAGAGCTCAGATTCCAAATCTTATATCCTAGCATCCTCTTCTGGGTGGCAGATTAATTTCTAACTGAAAAATGACTATACAGTGTATGCTTGTTGGAATTGTGCCGTGGCAGGAAGCTTGAGTCAAAATGTTTCCCCTTTGAGAGGTAAAGGAGTTGGAGCAGCTTTCATTGGAGGCCCAGGGTATTTCTTTCCAGGGTGTCCTGGCTGAAAAACTCATTTTGCACAGAGAAAAACTTTCTTTCCTTTGCTGCATCCTCTGTCCAGTTTGACATTCTTTCTGGTGAAAATAACCACATAACGGAGCTAAGCAAAGCACACACCAAAACCAGCCTCAGATCCAGTGCTGACTCCTGTGCCTGCTGTACATGGAGGGGCGCCGGCTGTGTCTCTAGAAATGTTACACACTTGGATGCGGCAACTGCTAAGAGCTAAACTAACAGTTTTGTTAGTAGCTAAAAAGTGTGGGACATGGCCCTGCTGACCAGTTCCACCAAGTTAGTGCTGTACACAAACAGGGTATAGATATAACCAGTGACATGGGATGGGGACGGCTCCACGTGGACCCAGCTGGCCCCTTGCCTGGTGGTAGTGGTGACACAAACAATTCAGTTCACTCACCCAGATGTCTCCATAGGCTGAGCAAGGCCAGCGCCAGCCAGCTCTGCATTTCTAACACCATTTCCGGTTTGCACAAACGCTCTGACAGTGTTTGATTTCCACAGAGTGGCCTGGTTTGGGACAGCTAAGCTTCCATGGAAGATAGTAGCAGCAACAGATTTTTGGTATGGTGCTGCTGCTGTTAAGTCTAGGGTGGGGGGCGAGTACAGGGTAATTCATTAGCAAGACGTTTCACCACTGTTGAAGTCTTGAGTTCAGTGCTGGGCCCTGCTGTGGTCTGAGAAGGATCAGGAAGGGCCTCTGGGTGACTTTCATCTGTTCGTTTTGTTCCTTTTACCGGCGGAGAGGAGGTAACTGTGCCTCTGGCTGCAGTTCGTGTGCTTGCCCTGGAAGCAGTCTGGGGCGTGCACTCCCTTAGGTTTGTCCAGCTCAAAAGCCACTGTTCCCGGGCTCTGTGGAGTCCAAGCCACACCCTGGGCTGCTGCCGTGTGGGGACTCAGTGTGGGAGGAGAGCAGAGTCCATGGAACATCCAGGCCAACATGTGGCCTTAGTCTCTTTCAATTTTTTGCCTTGCCCCAGTAGGGCTTCTTTGTGTCTCCTTCACCATGAGGCTTGGGAGGGCGTTCTAGAAACCCACTGCCCAGGACTCCATCCAGTCTTCCCTTCTAGTCTCCCCCCGAGCTTGAGGAACCGAGAAGTACAGGCCCCAGGGAGGTTGCTCTGTGACCCAGCCCAGCCGTGGCAGTGGACAGGACACCTGCCGGGGGAGCAGCCTAGTTCATGAGCTCAGAAGTTTTGCTGGGGTTCCTGGTGGCATCGTCCCACACCTGCAGAGGCATGGAGGAAGCCAGGTCTCGCAGTTCAAGACTGTGAGCAGGAGCGGTGCCCGGGACGCCTTCATTACCACTGTCTTGGGCTGGGAGGCGCGGTGGAAGGGTCCTTGGCAGCTGTGCACACTGGCCCCTCACCTCAGCTGAGGTGGAGGTGGTGGCCTGGCCCCACCTGGCCTTGTAGGACCTCCCGGAGCTCTGTCCAGTCCCCTCTCTCCACTCGGCCTCTGCCAGGGCACTGTGCTTCCAGGATCTGAACTGCTGAGTGCAGGCTGGGGCTTCTGCACTCCCGAGGATGCTGTGTGGCGAGCCCCTGGAGAAGCTCCCGGTTGTCGACATGTGAGAATGTTGGTCCTCCCACCCCACCCCGTGGTTCCTTCTCACCCGGATCCTTCAGGGGCCCAGCTTCCCAGGCGCGCCCTCCCGGCGGCCAACAGCCAACACTCAGGGATGTAGCAACCACCACTCCGCAGCGTCAGGGCAGGAGAGGGCAGGAGCCGCGCGGGCGGCTGGTGACAGCAATAGTGGAGCATCTGCCCCAGCTTGGCCGGCTGCGCGGTCCAGGTTCAGACGGGCTCAGCTCGGCGGTCAGGAGCTCCGGCCCTCTGCGGAGCACACCCTGCCACCTGCAGCCAGTGCCGCGCAGCAGCCTTCCTGAAACAGTATGGATTTTTAAAGTTCGTTTGGTTTTGTTTCTGAACCACTTTATAATGTATTTTTTAATTTATTTTGTAATGTCTTATTTTTAAGTATTGCTGCTATCCTTATTATTCTTCCCACTGTTTTTATTGCTGATTTATTTTGTGAAAGTTGTACACTAATGTTCCGTTTTATGTCAAAATCAGAAGTATTTAAATACTAGTTCTATTTAATGTGGTTATGGAACCAGCTGGAAACACAAAACAAACCGATTGTACAGCAGGCTGGACCCGGGAGGTCAGGTTCATTTTGTTACATATGCAATAAACTCACAACTTTACATTATATATATGATGCCTGTTATTTTCGTGTAGAAATGAGATTCCAATTTCCTTAGTTTCTCCAGAAAGAAGGTCAATGGTGAGAAGTATTGGGAAAGGCCTTCCAAGGACAAAGGGCAGAAGTAAGGACAGAATTCAACAGAAAGACTAACAAAAATGTGCTGTTTGGTTGGAAGCACTTTATCAAGCAAAAACCCCACGGAACTGGGAAAGCATAGAATCTGCTGACATCTCCTTTGCACACCGGGCATATTCGAGGCTTTGCAATTTTCTTTTTATGGTAAAATAAGACATAAAATTTGGTGGCATTAAAATATATCAAAGGATCCTGCCTTGGATCTGAAATTGTGATACCAAATCTTCCCTGGGTGTCCAGCCTGCCTGGCATAATGGATGTGGCGGCTCCCAATGCCTTTCTGTACACGCACACGGACATGGGTATACAGATCACCTGTTGGCAGCCTTGCTGTCGGTTCTGCATATGTACATCAGGACTGGAGCTGCGGCTGCAGGGTCACATGTAACTTCCCATGCTGACAGAGTAGCTATACCACTGTCCCTGCTCACCAGCAGTACATAAGGGTTACAATTTGTCACATCCTTCACCACCTGTGTGTGGTTTTTTTTGTAGTAATAGCCACCCTCAGTGGTAAGAAGTGGAATCTTTCCGTAGTTTTAATTTGCATTTCCCTGGTGATGTGGATCATCTTCTCTATTCAAGTTCTTTTCCTCTGCCCATTTTTGAACTGGGTGGTTTTGTTGTCTTTCTTTATTTGCTGTATGGTTTGCAAATACTTTTCCTCATTCAGTGGATTAACATTTAAGTCTTTCCACTTATTGTACAAAAACTCTTAACTTTAGTGAATCATTTTTCCCCCTTTTGTTTGCCTGTGATTTTGGGGTCATAGACAAGAAGTCACTGCTAAATTAAGTGTCATGAACACACTCCTCAGTGTTTTAAGAATTTTAGAATTAGATGTGAATTTTAGGTCTCAACTCATTTTTAGTTGGTTTTTGTTTATAGCATGAGGTACAGTTGTTTTATTTATTGTTCCTTAGGTGGATATATAGTTTTCCCTGTGCCTATGTTGGATGGTCAAGATTTCCCCATTGAATGATTATGGGACCCTTATTTTTATGTATCAATACGGGATATTGATCTGTTGCTTTCAATATAGTGTCTTTGGCTTTGATATCAGCATACTGATGGTTTCATAAAGTTAGGAAGCATTCCTTTTCTTTGAATTAGTAATCAACAACTTTCCAAAATTGCCCCTCTTATTTATAGACCCATTCAGATCTCCTGTTTCTTTGTGATTCAGTCCAGGTAGGATGTATGTTTCCAGCAAGCTGGGAAGTTTCATTTAAGTCATTTAAGTTGGTTGGCACAGTTGTTGATAGTGTTCTCATACAATCTCAATGCTTCCTTTTCTGGTTTAGTTGATTCGTCTTTTTCTTAGCTACTTTTACCAATTTTTGAAGAACTACTTCACTGATTTTCTCCATTGTTTCTTTTTCTATTTTCTTTCTCATAACATTTTCCACTTTTGCTATGAATTTAGTTTGCTCTTCTCTTTCTTAGTCCGTTAGGTGGATATCAGGTTCCAGATTGGAGACTTCTCTTTTTTTAAGCTATAAAATTCCTCCTTTAGCACTGCTTTCCCCGCATCCCAAAGTTAGGATATGTTGTGTTTTCATTTTGGTTATCTCAAGATTTTTTCTAGTTTTCCTTCTGATTTAATCTTTGACCTTCTGGTTAAGAATGTCTTGTTTTATTTCCACACTAGGACATTGTGAATGTCCTAGTTTACTGTTCTAGCTTCATTCCTTTGTGGTCAGAGAAAATATGCTTTATGGTTTGTCTTTTTTGGGAATGTTCTGTGTGTACTTGAGAAGAATGTGTATTCTGCAATCATTGCTGGGATACTCTGTATCTGTGAGTTTAGTTGCCCTAAGGTATTGTTCAACTTCTACATTTCCTTGTGATTATCTAATTGATCATTATTTAAAGTGGAGTAATTAAGTCTCAACCATTGTAAGCTGTCTTTCACATTTCAATACTGTCAGTGTGTGTTATGTGGTCTCTCAGTTTATCCTCATTGAAATTCACTGAATTTCTTACATTTGTATGTCCACTGTGTTTTTCAAGTCTGGCAGAGTTTTCACTTGTTATCTCTTCAAATAAACACTCTAGTTGCCCAGCTGTCAGGTACCCCACAGTACCATCCTTTAGTCCTCCCTTGGCTGAGCACCTTTCCAAGTAGCCCTATGTTCCCATGGTCTTGCTTGCCTAGGCTGCGTACAGCACAGTGTAAACTCTAGGCTGCTGCTACCAGATGCTGCAGGGACCCTCTACTGGGATCCTGCATTATGTTTTTGTTGCTGTGACTAAAAACCTAGGAAAATCAACTTAAAAGGAGAAAGACATACTCTGCCTTACAGTTTTGGTCCATGGTTCCATTGCTCTAAGTGAGGCAGAACGTCATGGTGGAGGGCGTGGTGGAAGAATGCAGCTCATTTCATGGTGGCCAGGAATCAGAGAATAGGGAATGACTCCAAGAAACAGGAAGGGCTAGGGCTGCCACACAGAGGCATGTTCCCAGAAACCTGCTTGCTTCAACTGGGTCTCGCCAACTGTCTCAGCTATGCACTCATCAATGGATTGTCCATGGTCCAGTCTATTCTCTAGGCGTCACTTCTGAAAGATGAGGGTCTAGCCTTCCATGCAATCTTGGAGGGACACTTCAGGTTTAAATTCCGGTCGGCAGAGCAGCCATGGTGGGTTCCCCAGTTCCTATAGAAGGGGAAGTGGGCTAGGTCTACCGCCTCTGCACTCTGTGGCCCTGTCCTCCTTGTCCAGAAGATAAAGACAGCCGTACAGTCTGCCTGCTAGAGCTGGAGGGAAAGGCCATGCAGTGACACTGCTCTTCCTAGTCAGAGAAAAGAAATTAAGTGTAGTGCACAAGCTGAGGTAAAAAACTGTTTAATATGAGACAGCTTCAAGCTCTCAGCAATGTCAACGAGAGGCAACTAAATCAGCCCCAAAACACATCAGAAATGGGAACTGAGACTGAACCGAAATTCTAGTCCAAATAAGGGAGCAAGAAACATAAGGCTGCTTCCAGAAGCAGCTGCAGGACAGAAGAGTAGATGCCTGTGTGGAAGGGGACACAGCACCCGATGGGACAGGGGCTTGGGGGTCAGGCACGGTGCTGCTGGGCCCAAGCTCAGTCCTGTTGCCGGTGACGCCAGCACCTGACCCAGGAAGGACTGGCACAGAGAAGAAGTGGCCGGCAGGAACTTTGGGGTAGGTGCTACATACTTTGTAAGAGATAGAAGTCTCTTGGTTAAATTGAATTTCTGAAGAAACCGATATGGTGGGTTACATAAATTAATTAAACTAAATATACGCTGAAGTGGTAAAGTCAGCAACATCTTTCAAGAAAGTATAATGACCAAGATAGTACTAATGACCTGAAAATCCCTCACTGAGGTCAGAAACAATGAAAACCAAAGCCTAAGTTCTGGCAGAACTGCGTTGTAAAGAAAAGAGCCTCTGAAAAATATTCAGCCAACATGAATTTCCTGAACAGAGAGGGAACACTGAGGCAGTTGTGAACCAGCCATGCACAGGAAATTTCAGATACATTAGCTGGCCTTGAAATGGCCCATCAGGCTGCCCATTTCTCATGGCAGAAACGGAATTACCAAGGAGGAATTGAAGGCTAACCATGCTTAGAACTGGCTGCAGAGGAAGCAAGCGGCGGAAGCCCACGAGCCTTATCAGAGGCTCAGGGGAGCGTCTTGACAACTACAGTGGTGCCGGGCCGCAGTGTGGCACCTGGGTGCGCTCAGGTCCCCACAGGCTGAGGCCGGCCAGAAGTCCAGGTCCTCTGACCACGCCGATCCTCCCAGCCAGCAGGCAGAGCCCAGACACGCAGGCCCCCACACCCCGGGTGCTGGCTGCAGCTCTGGTCTTCCTTCAGGGGACCGTCCGGAGAAGACAGAACCAGTCCTACCCGTCTGAGAACGAGACAGACCACAGAAGCCTCTAGATGCCACCTGCTGTCCACACAGCCCAGGGCAACCCCCTTTCTTATACACCTGCTTTAGCACATCCAGAAGCATAGGGAGCTGCTGTCATCCATCTGCTAAAGGAGTTTTGATTTTTTTTTTTTTTCTATTTTAGCACACGGCCTTTAGCATGTCTATGAGTTAGAATCTTGGTAGAATTATTCTTAGACTGATGAGTAGCTGACAATATTTAAATATAAGCCATGCAAGTTAACTGCTTCCATTTAATTCTATTTGTAGGTGGTGGTAATATAGAATCTTAGTTGTTCTCTAAAATAATATAAATAGCAATACTTTCTTATCTTTATACTAAAGAAATTGCATATTTTTCTCTTTGGACTTTAGTCTGTTAGTGAACTTACAACATAAGGGGTCAAACAGATGCTCTGGAGCCCTATTTTTAGAATATGACTGAGAAAGTGCATTATGGCATGCAAACCTTGCTGACTTAGTTCCAGCTTATTTGACTCCTAGCCACTAGACAAACAGTACTTTTGATACTTAATGAGTTTCCTCTACTGGCACAGAAAGAATAGTCTGTCCTCTGCAGTGACTGAATTTCCTCCCATTAGTTTAATGTGGGCACTTAAGTGATTATCCAAGGGCAGAAATGGAAGTTTGACAACAATTATAATTCTTTGGGGCTTGCTTTACAAATGTACTTTATTTAAAAGCACAGGTCAGGAGTCCAATGTTTCTCTTTTCTGCCTCTGGAGGTGGAGAGAACAGGACTGCAGTTGCTGCCATGTGTCTGATGACTTAAACCTCAGAGTTCACCTCTATAAGCCAAAGACTAAGTACACTTAGTTTATGTTTAAGAAAAATACATTTAAGTTTTAGTTTATAATTTAAAAAAGTTAAACTCTTACAAATTTTAAGTCAATAAAAATTTAAAATATCTAAATAATGGCATCAACATGTACAGGGTAAACTAGGAAACCGCAGGCTCTTGAATGTCTCTCCGTGGAAACACAGATGAGCAACCAGAGAAGGGTAAAATACCTTCTTCCCAGAACTGTGCAAGGCAGCTGTAGATCTATAGCAATCAAGCAAATGCCCACAGAAGAAAAAGCTCTGCTCGAGACAGCGGGACATTTGGTTGCATTTTACATGCCCCCCTGGCACAGAAGCGTGGCCCAGTCCCAGTCCACTCATGATCAGAAAGAGCAAAGCAGACTGAATTTATGACATCTGAGCTGCGTGGCCCCTGCCTGTGCTGTCTGAGCTCAAATGGAGAAAAGTGGCATACCTGGGAGCTCAGCCTGGGGAAATGAGGCAAATTGGATGGCTTGGGAAATGGCAAGAATGTGCAGAGCCCAGGGTGTCTGTGGCCACAGATGACAACAGAAGAGCAAGGTGTGTGCGTCACCAGACCTGGTACAACAAGTGATTTTTTTTTTTTTTCATTGAGACAGGGTCTCGCTTTGTGGTTCAGGCTGGCCCTGAGCTCAGCCTCAAACTCATCACAGCAATCCTCCTGCCTCTGCCTCCCGAGTGCTGGGATTACAGGCATGAGCCACCACGCCCGGCACTGTGGTATGTGGTACTGGCTGCTGCTGGGCGTGAGTCTCCACACCCAGTATTGTTATATGGTTAACTGGGGATCGAACCTGGGTCCTGCGCTTGCAAGACAGGCGCCAGAACCACTGAGCTGAATCCCCAGCCAACAAGTGATTTTTGAAGGAAGAATAAACCAGTGATCCTGAGGACAATTCATTTGAAATTGTCAAGCAGGAGCAAAAGAATGAGAAAAGTAAACAGGCCAGGAGGCGACACCAATGGACATATAGGTGTCTCAGAAGAACAGAGAAAATAATGTCCTCAATTTGAAGATGGGCATGGAACTATAAATCTAAGAGACTAGACAAACTCCAAGTAAGATAGGCCAATACGTGTAATCAAAGTGTTACAGGGAAAGACAATCTTGAGAGCAGTAGAAGAACAAGTCAGCGCAAAAGATCTTATGCATAGGATTTGCATAAGACAGAACAGATTTCTCAACAGAAACCTTGGTGACCACAGGCCATAGAATAAGCTACTTAAATCTCAATGCTGTCAACTGAGAATTTGACATTTAGTGAAACTGTCCTTCAAAATGAGGAAGTAAGACAGTTTTTGATTTAAAAAAAGAAAGCTGAGAGAATTGTGCTCATAAATGCTTTAAAAGGAGGCGTTCAGGTTGAATGAAGCATAAAAATGTAAAACTCTCCAGTAAAGATAAAGATATGAATAGAAAAACCTAATGTTATTAAAACTTTGATTTATAACTGTGCTTTTAATTTTTGTATATAATTTAAAAGTGCATAAAATAATTGTGAATCTTAATAAATAAAGATATAATTTGTGGCTTCATTAAGGCAGGGCTGGGGGTAGAGCTATAAAGGGATACTTTTTGTGTGTGACTGAAGTTAAGATGGAATAAATTCAAATTAGGCTCTTATAATTTTAGGATGTTTAAGAGTCATGGTTTCCCATGGAAACCACAAAGAAAGTATATATACATACAAAAGGAAATGAGAAAGGATTCAAAATGTATTCTACCAAAAAAAAAAAAAAAATCACCAAAGACAGTAACTGAAGAAACAAGGGCCAAAAAGCACCATCAGACAGAAAGTGACAAAATGACAAAATATCCCTTTACCTGTAAGTGTAACTATATTAAACACCCCAATCCAAAAAAAAAAAAAAAAAAAAAAAAAAAATTGGCAGAATGAATTTAAAAGACAACATCCTCCAGCAGCTATATTCTGTTAGCAGAGAATCACTTTAGACTTGAGGCTGAAAGTGAAGGGAAAGAGTCAGTGTAGGCCTGAAGTGAGTGTGAGTGAGCAGGACAGCAGGACAGCAAGAGACCCAGACACGACGAAGGATGACAGGGGAGTCACGTCCCCCAGCAGACAGGCCCTCCGAAGCCTAGGTCTCCTCCACACAAAGAGCCAGCGTGGATGGGGCCGAAGGAAGAGACGGCTCTGGGGCGGAGCAGCAGAACCACGTGGGCGAGAGAAGTCTTTGAGAATTACATTTTTTTTCCGCTTAGCGACAGGCTACTGTTCTACTTACTCTCAGTCCCTCCTCAGCTCAGAGGACAGAAAGGTGACACCTCTGCCAGGGAAGGCAATATGCAACGCTGGCCCAGGGGACTACCGTTTCCACCAGGAAAGCAGAGAGCGAGAATGGCCTGGGATGCAATGGGGCAAAAACTTGTCTTTTGTCTCACTGCATTGTCCCCTCTCCTTGCAGTAAAAGCTTCTGTACAAGGCAAGCCTGAGGTCCCAGGCAGTGAAAGGCGCCTCCCATCTCTGTCATCTAGCTTAGAATACATCTTTTCATGAGACTCCAGCCTGCCCTAAAATGCAGTAACTAAACCACTGCACGTACATTAAGATGCTACATTATTATCAGCTTTCCCACTGCTGGGACCGAATTCTCAATACAACTTAAAGAAGTTAACTATTTTGGTTTCGGAGGATTCACTGGTCACTGGCTTCAAGGCCACATCATTCTTGACAGCCAGGGAGTTGACTGTCTGTCATTTACTTGGGAAGCAAACAGTACCAACAATAACAGTACGAAGCTTAGTACCCCACTTTCAGTAATAGATAGGGCAACTAATGAACTGATCAGCGCTACAGCCGCTAAGAGACTGCATAGAAACTCTACTCACCAAGAGCAGAAGGCCTTTCTTCCCCTACGTGCATGTGCAGTACTCTCTGGGGTCAACATATATAGTAGGCCACAAAACAAGTCAATAAATTTTAGAAGACTAAAATAATAGTATCTTTTCCAACCATGAATGGCAAAAACTTTAGACACTAAGAATGAAGGAAAATTAGAAAGCTACAAATACGTGAAAATTGACATGAACTTCAAGCAACCAATGGGTCAACTAAGTTATCATAAGGGAAAATAGAAAAACACCTTGAGACAACTATGAAAATATGATATAACCATAATAAACCCTCATATATACACTTGATTTTTAACATGGGTGTCAACCTTCTTAAAGAGGACACCTGGATATATGTATGTGCCACAGAATGAAGTTATACACTTATACCACATACAAAAAGTAACTCAAAGTGGATCAAAGACACAAAACTCATAAAAGGAAAAAAAGCTTTGGATATGGAAAGGACTTCCTAGGTATTACACCAAAACAACAACCACAGAGTAAAATCAACTATATAAAAATTAACTTGCCTATCACAAGACTATCTACAGAATGAAAAGGCAATCTACACAATGAAAAGTTATTTGTACATTATATCTGTAAGGGTTCAATATCCAAGTGACAAAAACAACTTCAACAAGCCATTCAAAAGGACAGTAGACATTTCTCCAACGAAGATACACAATTGTGTCAGTCAACACAGAAAAGGCGTTCAGCATCACTATTCATGGGGGAAATGCCAATCAAAACCACAATGAGAAACAAGCAGTGACTCAGGCAAAGCTCCCAGGACGCATGCGCAGTGTAGGTCCCCGGTGCTGTATGCAGACTGACAGGCTGGGCTCGCTGCTGCCGGCCTGACACATCTCCACTGAACTCTCTGCTGCTGTGTTCTTCACAACGGTCTACTGCAAAGTGACTTCTCCTCCTTTTTCTTGGCTCAAACTTGCTCAGAAAGCATTCTTTTCCTACCTTTAATAAATGTAAAACCATTGAGGAAGTAGCTCAGTGCTAGAGTGCTTGCCTGGCATGCAAAAGGTTCTGGGTTCAGACCTCAGCATGGCAAAGAAATAGCAAAATTAAAAAAAAAAAAAATAGAGGACTCAAGAAAATAATTAAGTGTAAAACCTCGCTACCATTCACACTTGTCCTGACCAATTCTTCGTTCAGGACAGAAAGAACCTAGAAGTCACTTCTAGGAATAGACTCCAGCACCCCAAAATACAGTAACAAAACTTCTTCACACGTGTTACAGTGGTGTATTAGTCAGCCTCCTCATTGCTGGGATCAAATTCCCAATGCTCACACTTAGAAGCTCTGTATTTTGCTTTCAGAGGCTTCGCTGCAGCCAGCTAGAAAGACCATAGCCAGAAGGCGTGGTGGGGGCCGCATCACTCATGGCAGCTCGGGGGTACAGCAGGGGACGTGCACGGCCTGGAGGTTGTGCCTCCGCCATCCACCCAGACACGCACGGAAGTGCATGTCCACTAATTCCCCTTGGGGCTCCCAAGCCAAGCTGACAAGTAAGCTGAACAGTAACAATGCTATTATAAAAATCAAACAAAAAACCAAAAAAACAAGCGTAAGCAAGAAGTTGGAAAAATCGCGAATTTCATGTACTCATAGAATGTAAAATGCTGTTATGGAAAACAATATGATGGTTCCTGCCATACTAATGAAAACCAATCACGATTTGATCAGATCATCCTGCTCCTAGAGACAGAACTCCAGGACTTAAAAGCAGAGGCATGAGGAAATATTTGTATACTCTATTCATAGCCATGCTACACAAGGCAGAAACGGAGGCAATCTAAGTACCCATTACTTTGGATAAACACACACCAAGAGAATGGCACTCAGCCTGAAAAAGGACTTCCTGCCACTGTACAGATAAGCACTGAGGTTTTTACTCGAGAGACAGTCCCAAGAACGGAAGGTAATGAGTCTACTTACGTGAGGTCTATGAACAGTCACACTCGTGACAGCTGCCGGAGGGTGTGTGGAGGTTCAGTTTGAGACAATGAGGGGCCCAGCGTCACTGACTGGCAACACCTGTACTGATGGTTAAGTCTGTCGTGCATATATCATCACTAAAGCCCACAGAGTCTGTCACAGCGCAGTATGGTGGCTGGGCACTGGGAACGCAGCCTCCACGTGCCTTCCCAGCGCCTGCATGGGGCTTTTCAAGGGCACGGCGCCCAGCACCACCCCTTCAAGGTGACTGTCCCCTCCGGGTCTCTGAAATCTGGGTCTTCCAGGTTTCCTCTTCCACCTGGATCTCAGGGGATTGCTCCTGCCCTGGCTGCTGGCCAGTGGCCATGTCCTCCCCGCAGACCCGTGTGGCTGCCCGGCCGGGGATCCTGGGCTCCTTACTCGTACTAGCACCAACTTGCCAACCCCAGCCACCTGCTCATCCCACACACTCTCACCTCAGGCTCTTGAGAGTGAAGGACGACTTCCCGATACAGAGTGAGGACTGCTGGGGGCACGGACCTCCTCAGGCCTGAGGCCTGCACAATACCCACGAGCCCATCTGAGATCACAGCTCCTGTCATTGCAGAATCCTAGAGACTTCCTCACAGACTCCCTCTAAGGACTGGGGAGCCACCGAGAATGGAGCATTGGGTCAGACAGAAGAAGCTGGTCCTTGGCCTGTCGTCTGTGGTGCCAGGTGGGGCTTGGAGTGGCGCTGGGTGGGTTCATCCCAGTTTCTCCAACAGTGGGCAAATTAGTCTCCCTTGGCCGCAAATCCCTTCTCTGTGAGGGACGGACAGCGCTGTGCCTCCTGGGCCTTCGGCCCCATGTCATGATCACCCCTGCCACTGCAGGAGCCTCTGGCTGTCAAGGAGATCGTATCCAGGTCATAGCCCAGCCACAAGGAGACAAGCGCACACACCCGCAGCCTGGTCTGAAAGGAGGCTGAAGCGCAGGCAGCTTTAGGCAAACTGAACAGTGGGGTGCAAGGGGAAGGGAGGTCAAGGGTTGGAGAGCCCACAGATCAGGCCACACGCGTCAGGCAAAGGGCTGTCCTCAGAAACCGAGGCTTCCCAGCAGAGAACTCTTGTCCTGCTGACGTCACAGCACGTGCTTCACGGCCGTCCCACCGCCACACGACCTCTCCAGAGTGTGAGCCCAGCCGAGGTTCAGGCCAGATGAAGGGCAGGCTGGAGAGGGCGCCCCACTAGGGCTCTGCCCAGAGGTCTCAGCATGCTCGGCATACACTGACAGGGCAGCGGCTCTGAGATGACGCCTCTGCTCAAGGGTTGCAGGGCCTGGGCTGCCCACTGCCCAAGGCAGGATGACTGCCATTCCTCATCACATGGCACAGCATGCTCGTGTGTTTGCTTCTGACCCCTGGGTGAGACCACCTGTGACAACAGGATCACTGCTTGTGAGTAGTATGTACTGTCACTAAGAAGACATACTGAGCCACAGTCCATACTGTATCTTGTCCCAGTGGCAAAAACGCCTCCCAAAAACAGACACTTCAACAGAAACATGGGAGACAAACCCTTTTATAAAATATTTATTCTAAAAAAAAGTCACACTGTACAAATTTAGATAGAACACTCTCAATGCTCAGATTTATAAAAATGTGAACATAACAAACACCAAAGGGTAAACGTTCACTGCTGTTCTCTTCTTAAATTAGGAAGGAAAAAAAAATGTTTTAGGTACAGTGAGAGGAAATGTCTAGAAGACATCCAAAGAGCCAGAAATAAACAGCCCAAGAGCTACCTGGCCCTCTCCCAGGCTGGCTCCTGCCCACCGAAAGCAGACCCAGGGTGGAAGGGGCCCTTTCCTGTGAGGTGGCAGCTTCCTAGGGCCACACTGAAAATCCAGCAAGATTCCCAAGCCCAGAGCACAGTGCAAAACCTTGTGCTCACAGAAAAACCAGCACACGTGCTCCTGACTTCTGCTTGTCTAACATCAGATTTTATGTACACTCCTCTGTACAAACGCACAAAGTGTGGTGAGGTGCCATTTTTGGAAGAGTTAAAAAGGGACATCCGGAGCTGTTTCACTCTGTCCATTCAGACAGGGAGAACCATAAAAAAGAATCCACGAAAAATTCCAGGACACAAATCCTGGTTCCTTAAAAAATTGTTTTAAAAATCTTGGGTTGGCTCAGCTCTGGCACTTCCAATGGCCACGTGGACGTCCTGGGGCAGCTTCTTCCAACACTAAACTCAGCCTCCTTCACACACAGACTACTGTAAAATAGCTGCAGCCCTGCAAAGGTGCAAGACTGTTGTAAATAAAATTAACCAGGAGAGAGGGGTCACAGAAGCCAACAGGCTCCTTCACATTCCGGGTGCCAGGCAGCTGTGGTCACAGCCACGGGTGCCAGGCAGGGTCCATACGGCACAGGTTGTCCAAGCTATTGGCGGCAGCCACCAGGGTGTTCACTTTGCTCTCCCCACCTTCGAACTGGGCCAGGTTGTGGAGGCGGGTCATGATGGCAGTGGCGGCCTTCTGGACCAGGGAGACCAGCTGCTGACTGTCCATGTTCTCGGGCTGTCCAGCGGCCGAGAGAGGAGAGGAGGTGTCCTCCTGTGTTTTCTTGTGCCAAGCAATGATCTCATCCCGGAGCACAGTTTTGAGGATGCCGTCCACCTGGGGAAGGAGAGAATGAAAGGTTGCCTATCTCGTGAGATCAGGCCAGGGAGGTGGCTTCACAGTGAGGTCGCGGGGCAGTCTGAGGGCACCCTGGCCTGGCCATGTGCCTAGCAGTCTTCTACAGGGGCCATCCCAGAAGGCCCCAGACCGGAGACCAGGTGCTTCCATCCGGTCCTCACGGAGCCGGGTGGGACAGGCCATCACACTGGGCAGCGTGACACATCTGCTGAGTGCCTCCCAGTGTCAGTGTCCGCCTCCCCACCCTCACAACATGGCCCTGTGTGCCAGGGGAAGGGGCAGCTGCTGCACAGATGGACAGGCAGTGATAGTGGGGGAGTGAAATCCTGCACCATCTGGGCCCCTTCACACCCAGAAGACTTCCTGATGGCACCACCTCAGCATTCTGTCCCCTGGGGGCAGTGACAGTGCGAGCTGAGGACCCGTGGCCCGTGCTCCCCAAGGGATGGCCCTGTGATGCACCTTGAAGTTGGGCTGGGCAAAGCACCGTGCAACAGCAATCATGGAGGCTGTCAAGGGGCCGGAGACGCCGATGGGGGTCAGAAACTCAGAGATGTTGGGCGTGAGGCGAAAAGGGACAGGGCGGTTGGCATCCAAGTCCCCAGTTGCATCATTTATATCAAATCGAAAGTAGGCAACATTCAGCTTGCCGGTGTCCTGCATTTCGGGAAGAGACACATTAGGACATTCCCAGCAGCAAGGTGAAGCAAGGGAAGCACAAGACAAGTCTGGCCGCTCACACTGGTTACCTGAGCGATCTGCAGCATCTCTGGATTGAGCCGATTTAAGTGCAGGACGAACTCTGCAAAGCCAATGAGCGCCAGCTGGATGGTGAACATCTTCCGGAAGGTCCAGTAGTCCGTGGCGTTGGGCAGTGTGTGCAGTGCCCACTCTTTGAGCATGCTTCGTGGCACCATGTTGCTCTGCACCTCCTTGAGGATGTCTCGGAGGACCTGAAACACAACATTCTGTGACTTCCAGCGGACTGCTTTGTTTTTTTCTATAAAGAGAAAACAATTATATGGTAATTATCTATTTACATCAGTAAAGGAAATTTTGTTGCCAGGGAGGGAGTCTGAGGAAGGGAAGGGGAGAAGGGAAGGAGAAACGAAGAAACGAAGGGAAGAAGAGAAAGGAGAGGGGAAGGGTGGGAACAGAGAAGCGAGAGGGAGGGAAGACAGTGAGAGAAAGAATGAGCCGGGCAGTCCTGGTGAGAACCCTAGCAAGCTCGGGGGCAGGTTACCTGACCACCGCCACGGCCCCCGCTCTGCACAAGTCAGAGCTGACAGCCTGCACTGGCTGTGAAAACCAACAGCCTGATAGCTAGCAAACAGGCAGAATGGGTTTGGTGATCCCCAAAAAAGCCTCATCCCTGAATCCTGTTGCTGTTTGACCTGTTCTCAGGGCTCGTCTCTGACTGAACTCCCCGCTCGCTCAGGGAGAACATGGCCGCCCATCAGTGACAACCGTTTAACATCCCAGGCCCCCGAGGCAGTGAGGCCTCCGAGCCACAAGACAAAAGCTGGGCACAAGCTGTTCTCAACAAGATGTCAGGAGACACAACACACAGCCAACACAGGGACTTAGGGAGAAGCGAAGTCACCTGTATGCAGAAGTAGGAAGAATTCTTAGAATTAGTAATACAGGACATATCACCCAATTTACAAGAGGGAAAGGGCTTATTAGAGCAGGTATTTCTCCAGTGAGTTAATATTAATGCTCAAACAGATACCTGACGCTGCCACTTATCAACTC
Organism: Petromus typicus; assembly: GCA_004026965.1. Classification (NCBI taxonomy): domain Eukaryota; kingdom Metazoa; phylum Chordata; class Mammalia; order Rodentia; family Petromuridae; genus Petromus; species Petromus typicus. The sequence continues at coordinate 6,012 of PVIR01009402.1, read as the reverse complement.
TGAGACAGTTCTTCACGTCTACTAGGATGCACGATAAAACAGGTTACAGGAGGGGCCGGGGATTTAGCTCAGTGGTTACGGCACCTGCAAGCGCAAGGGCCGGGTAACCACATACAATACTGGGCGTGGAGGCGTGGAGACTCACGCCCAGCAGCAACCAGTACCACATACCACAGTGCCGGGCATGGTGGTTCACGCCTGTAACCCCAGCACTCGGGAGACAGAGGCAGGAGGATTGCTGTGATGTGAGTTGGAGGCTGAGCTCAGGGCCAGCCTGAACTACGAGGTGAGACCCTGTCTTGGAAAAAAAAAATTAAAAGGCTACAGGAAAGCTAGCAGGGACATGGAGCAATCAGAACTTTTATAAACTATGTCCACTTTGGAAAACATTTTAGGAGCTCATCAAAATGCTAGTTACCATGTGACCTAGCAATTCCACTATGAGGTACCAATGAAAACAGAATATCCACACAAAGACACATACACAGATGTTTAAAGCAGCATTAGTTCCAACAGAAAGTGTCGAAGTCCATCAGGTGAGGGGTAAGTCAAACATGGTATTCTCACATACTTGAATATTTCTTGGCAATGAAAAAGGAATGGAGTACTGACACATCCTACACAACAGAGTAACCCTAAAAACATTATAAGTGAAAGAAGCCAGGCATAAAAGTCCACACACTCCACTCATGTTATGCCCAGAATAGGCAAATCCAGAGGCAGAATGGTCTGTGGTAATCAAGGGGCTAGAAACAAAGGAAAAGGAGCCATAACGGTGATGTCTTAAGGGTAGAGAGATTAGAAGCTTAGGGCCTGCCTGTGATCTCAGCACTCTGTTAGCTGAGGCAGGAGGACTGCAAGTTCAAGCCTCACCTGGGCAACTCAGAATTTAGTGAGATCCTGTCTCACATTAAAAAACAGGGGTGGTGGTTGCACGGCTTTGAATATACCAGAAACACTGAACTATGCTCTTTACAGAGTAGACTGTATCTCACAGGAAGATGAAGGTACAGAGTAAAAATGAGCCAGCTGGGCACAGAGAGGATGCGAGCTGGGACTGCTCTGTGCTGCTACTGGTGTCTGTGCTCGGCAGAGCCGATGTCAGCTCTCAGCCAACAGCTGCTCAGTGCGGGGCTGGAGGGACGAGTACCATGCCGTGAGTTGCTGGCTTCCCTGGCAAAGGCAGATGATGGCCTCAGAGCACAGGCCACACCTTTCCTCAAACACCTCACAACTACGCCTCCTCACAGAGCAGCCAGGCTGTGAGCTGTGCCAGAGGTCTGTCTGTCCACTCTGCCGGCACAAAGCAGGAGGCTGCCAAAGACTCCACAGCAGGTCTGCCTTGAGGCCTGCCTATACCTGCTGACGTGAGACATGTACCTGTGGTTTCCATCTTCTGAAAAAAATCTAAGTGCTCCAGACAAAGGGAGGTTCTCAGCGACACAGGGCGGGTCCCGGTCAGTGGCCTCCCTCCTCATGGTGATATTCAGAAGGACCACGTGGCCAGAAGAGCTGCCTCCTGGTGCCTGTGCAAGACCCTCTCAGCACTGACAGGAGTCTGCAAGGAGGAAGAGGCACGTCCCCGAAGGACGAGGGGGCTGCTGCCCAGAATTCCTGTCCCCTGCACACAGGAATGTGTCCCCTGGGCTCGTGCCCAAGACACACTTGTCAGAGCCGGCCACTGCTTTTTTGTTTAGATAAGTACGTGCCCTCAGGCCCAGGAGCACGCCTGACAAATGTGAGCACTGAGTGGACAACTGGACCGTAACAGCCTGTAGCACCTCCTATCACAACTAGAGGCCAACAAGTTGGCAGTAAACATATTTTTAAACTCTCATTTCTAAACTTCTCCATACGGACAAGAAAAGGACATACACCAAGGCTAAGAACTTATCTCAGGCTGGTGACAGGAAGGCCCTTGCAGCAAACATGCCATCACTAAGGGCAATGGCCATCTAACATGTGGCCCCTCGTGAGGCTACAGAAGTTACCGCAGGTGAGAAGGGGACCCTCAAAGAATGCCCCATGTCTCCCAGGCACCCTTGTCACACAGCATCACCACAGAAAGGCGATACACCCTTGCCTGGCCCCGTACCTGGTGGCTGGCCTGGGTTCCCCGCGCCTGCACTGTGGCCAGCCGGTCATAGTAACGGGAGATGGGGTTGTCATGCTCGATGCCTTTCTTGGCACAGCGCTGCTTGTAGATTTCCACAAGGGAAAGTGAAGAGGGGTTGTCTTCCACGAGGCGCATCTGTGGGGACACGGCCACTACCCTGGGAACTGGGGAGAGAAGCAGAGCACATTCAGGAGAATAACCGCAAGCCAGTGCCTGGCCCTGTCTCCAGCGCTGGCTGGGAGCAGAGATACCCTGGAGTCCACTGGGTGAGCAGAGGAAAAGTGCACCAAGGTCATCGCACCAGTTACCCAACACAGCACAGCTGTCTACGTGGGCCACACCTCCCGCGCTCGGAAGGTCATCTGAAAGACTGCCAAATGCACACTCTTTGAGGGCTTTCCCAGACTCAACAGCAAGACACAGCCTCTGCTCTGAGGCGTAGTGACTTCACTAACTCGCCTTCCTGCCACTAAATGGTGGGACTCCAGCTCTGCACAAGTGAAGAAGCAGGCGGCTCCAGTAAGAGCACATTATGGCGAATCTGACCAACAGCCTGCTCCTGGCTCTGTTCCAGGGTGTGAAACACATTGTATTAGGCCACTGTGATACACCACAGCGTCTACACCATGGCCACCTGCCTGAGTGCCCAAGAAGCCACACAGGAGTGCTTGGAGGGGTGCTGTGTGTGCCCCTCAATGGCCTCCCATGCGAGGCTGCATGGGGAGAAGTGATAGAACTCTTGAGTGCCAGCTTCTTCACTCAGAAATGGGATGACTGGAGCTAGCCCCAGGGCTGTTTGCGGACCACAAGCTTAAGGCATTAAGTTATTCTGTTACAGGTGGAGGGGGCTGAGATTTCCTGCAGGTGACCTCAAACCCATCCTGCCAGAATGGGCCGCACAGGGCCTGAGCTAGTGCTCCTGAGGCTGTGACAGAAGGAGTGTTCCTGGGCGTGGGGCAGTGTTGGCAGGGGTTACACAGGGGAATCTTGCTCTTCTTTTTGAGACAGGGTCTCACCATGCAGTTCAGGCTGGCCATGAACTAGTAGGTAGCTCAGGCTAGCCTTGAACTTCTGCTGATCCTCCAGCATCAGCCTCTCAAATGTTGGGACACAGGTATGTGCTACCACAGCTGGGGGCAGGCTGACTTCGGATGAGCAAACGTGGCCGATTTAACATGATGTCAGCTATGCCACCTGGGCGGGGTGCTGCTCTGGCTGCAGTCTGTAGAAAAATTTCAAGATGCATCCCAGGCATGTACTTAGGCTGTCACTGAGAGCCAGGTGTTTGGAAAAGGGAAAGAATCCTCCGGCATCCACAGCTGGGATCCAGACCACAGGCCGTATTTCCTGATGAGGTACATACAGCTTTCTACAGCACACTGACACAAGCTTTTTTTAGACCAGTTTTTCAATTCACTTATTCTGAGATAGCCCACCTATTAATGGGACACACAGGACGGGCTGTAAGCACTGTGAGTTCCCAGCCTTGGGGGTTGTGTACTAAATGTGGAGAGTCAGCCACAGAGTCTGAACTCAGTGGTGGCTGGGCTTAACTCCTGCTGTCCCCTGACAATGTCGCTGGCTTTCCAGGGAGCTGGGCCTTCCTAGATCTAGCACTGCACTAAACAGTGCCACAGAGCGCAGCATGAGGCCTGGAAGGAGGCCAAGACCTCGCTAAAAACCGAAGTGCTACTAGCACGCCAGAAGCCCTCGGCTCGGCCAGGCCCACTGGCTGGAGAGGCTCCCGTGGGGTATGACAGAACACACACAGGGGCACCAATCCTGCCAAACATACACTGTGTGATGACAAGAGCCAGAAGAACCTAGTGTGAGAGCTCCTCTCGCAATGAGCAGCCCGAGGACAGGAAGCGACTTCTAGGCAGGACTGCGCCCCTCACCATGCCTCCCCTCCTCAGACCTGGGAGGGCTGCTGTACCCCATACCCAGCTCAGGTACCTGTGAAAAACAAGTGCCTCTTGGTGGTTTCCTTCCTCTTCTCCAAGCAGGGATTCAGCAGGCGGAGCAGCTGCAGCACACGCTCCTCCCTCCGAGACTCAGTAAGGCAGGCGTCGTTCATGACAAGGTAGGGGTAGATCTTGCCATTGTGCCCGCGGATGTACAGCCGACGAGCAGCTGTGTTGTGCTTCTGCACAATTTCCACCCGGGGCATGAACCTACCAAAGCAAGTAACCAGTGAACCGAACCTGTTCTTTCCCCTCTTCTTAGGAAGAAGAGAGCAGAGAGCCAGCACAGGCAGGCAGGCCGGACCCCTCGGCATCAGTGATTTACCTGTACCCCACTCTGCCCAGCCTGGTGGAAGGTGGCAGGAGGCCAGCTGGCCAGGACAGTTTGAAAAAAAGGGCAACAGATCTGGGCATATGGAAAAGCAGAGCACCGTGTCTGACTTAGACATAAGAACAAATGCACTGCCACTGACGAGGGAGGCCTCTCTGAAGTGCTTTCAACATGCCCTGAGATACAGCATGCTCTAGTGAACTGTCCATGTGTGCCATGAATACTGTGCCTCAAGAGCTGATAAAAGGGGCCAGAGATTTAGTTTAGTGGTTCTGGTATCTGCCTTGCAATTTTGAGGTCCTAAGTTCAATTCCTGATAACCACATACAACGTCGGGCATGGAGACTCATGCCCACCAGCAATCAGTACCACATACCACAATGCCCAGTGTGGTGGCTCATACCTGTAATCCCAGCACTCTGGAGGCAGAGGCAGGAGGATTGCTGTGAGTTCCAGGTTTGCCTGGGCTACACAGTGAGCACAGGGCCAGCCTGAACTACAAATCAAGACTCTGTCTCAAAAAAATTTGATAAAAAGCTTGGGAACTTATACATTTTATTACGCTCCATGGGAATTCGGAAAAGGTTCTTTGGAAAGCAAACCCAATTTCTACTCAGGGAGCTTACCCTGCGGGTCCTGGGTCTCTCAGGCTTCTCTATCCTCTAATCACTCAGTCTAGGGCACCTGTACTCCTTCCCATGCTAGGAAACCAATGCTTGAGATACTGTCCAGGAACAGCCAGAGCGCCCCAGCACAGCCTGCGGGGATCACTCACCTAGCAATCTTGATGAAATAATGCGTTGGCTTTGGCATCAAAAATTCTCCAGGAATTTCCACGTCAGCTGTTTGTGCTGAGAAATTACTCAAAAATCGACACTTTTCTTCTATGAGGAAGAACTTTGGAAGCTGCTTGGTTTTAGCCTCCAGAATTTTAATCCACTTTTTCAATTTAGAAATTAGATTATGAAGTTTCATGGATCCTGGAACACTGAAATCAAAATCTGCAAAATACAACACAATTAAAATGCTTTATCACCTGGGCTATTTCTTATTCACTACAAAATGACCACTCAAGCATCTGGCAGCTATAATCTGGACATGTCACCTGCTCTCTCAATACCAGGTACAGGTGAGCCACATCGCTCACTACTTACTAAGCAGGAAGAAGAGAGAGGAGCCCAACACAAACCCCGTCCTAGTCACAGCAGGACCCCTGCAGGGCACCATATCTCTGAGCGACACAGGCCCCTGGAAAGCCAGGGCTGGGACCACCTGTGACTCCCAGCATAGGCCTTGTGATCTAGGGCCTAAGGGTCATGCCCAGGGGCGGCCCCAGTCATAGTACTGGAGTACAAGCATTAATTATACCAAAGGATTAAGGTCCCATGGCCAAAGTCTGTGGGAAGATGAAAGGTGTAGGTGAAAGCCAGGCCTCCACTGAAGTTCAGCCCTGCTCGCTGATTGTGACTCCACCTCATCATGACTCACCTCAGCCAAAAGCAGGACTGCCTCTTCAATCAATCTATATGCTTCAACCGATCTGCGACTGTCCCCTCTTGTATGTTTACGCCCTCTATCATTTACTATAAAAGTGACTGTAT
>PVIR01009401.1:0-53393 GCA_004026965.1 Petromus typicus | reverse complement strand
TATATATATATATATATATATATATATATATATATATATATATATATATATATATAATTAAGTGCTAAGGAGGTTCTGTTAAGGAAGGGAAAGTCATTCCCTTTACAGAAATGCGTTACGTTTTATAGAATTTCTTGCTTGCACTCTTTCTGCACAGCATCATAACAAAGTTCTTTTGCATATACCTTTCAAGATTTTTAGTCTCTATGGTAAAATCATTTGCTTTTTTTTTTTTTTTTTTTCTTTTTGAGACAGAGTCTCACTGTATAGTTCAGGCTGGCCTCGAACTTGCTATGTTGCCCAGGCTAACCTCAAACTCACTAATTCTCTTGCTTCTGCTTCCTGAGCGCTGGGATTACAAGAGTGAGCCACCACAACTGGCATCCTGGTATGTGGTTATCAATGGTGGGCTTACAGGCCTGAGTCACCATGCCCGGCATTGTGCTATGTGGTGACAGAGGATTGAACTTGGGACCTTGCACTTGCCAGAACCACTGAGCTAAATTCCTGACTCAATCATTTGTTTTCTTGATGTATGCCTTGACCTTACCGTACTTTAGCTCTTAAGACTCTCACATATGATCTTCTGCAATTTAAAAAAACTGATAATATTTGGAATACTTAATTTGGAATGCTTTAATCTTTATATAAAGACATTTTTGGTCTACTGCTTCATCATTTGATGTGACTTATTTTCAAATCTTAGACAATTTTACTGTACAATAGCCTCCTAAGCATACATTAATAACAGACTTTTGGCATCAATTAAAATGCAGATAAAAATTTGTATTTTTATATTTTAAAAAACCCAGCTTTAAACTCATAGCTTACATAAAACACCAGAGGAGGAGTCAGCCCAGCTATGTGTGGAAATCTCCATAGTGTAACATCTTTTTATATTAGTGTCTCTATGTGCCAACTCTTCTGTCAATCCATTTAGTTTGGGGCATTTTTTTTCTAAAAATCAGAATGAAAATCACATGAGCCTCAGCATTTCTCTGGGGTCCCCAACTTGTCCTGAAAAATCCTGCATCTGCTTTCAGGGGACACTGGTTACAGAAAAGGAGCAGGTCAGCACAGCGGGTTGTATTTCTTGCTTAAACATAAATAATTCCAATGCCAAAGATTTTCCTTTCAATTTGGATATAATTAATTAATTAATTATGCAGACCTCAGGTTCAAACCCGAGGTTCCCTGCACTACATCGCAGTCCAATTTCTGTCTAGTTTTAGTTAGTACAAATTTAGGGAGAGTTAAAAAGCAATTGTCAGTTTGATGCACAGTTTTTAGTACATTTATTTTTCCTTGGTTTCATTCTCAAAACAATATTGCAACAGTTTTTCAGTGAACTGTCTTTCTAATCAAACCAATATATAACAATCAAAGTAACTCAAGTGAAGGGTCTTTTAGAAGTGATTATACTGAGGATGAAATTTAGTGCCTGGCTCAAAATAACAGTTGAAGCTCCAAATCCAAGCGGTAGCTTTGTTTGTTTGTTTGTTTACATTAGTCTTCACAGGCTCCTGTTTAATTCTGGGATACATAGGCAAAGTTATCCATATTTTAGTTTACTCACTAAAAGAAAATGTGCATGTTACATATAAATGTGCAGAGTACATGGCTGACCATGGAGTAGTACATTTAGCTGTATTTCTACTCAATTTGACAATATATTATTGACTACATTAGTGTGATAAATTCAGTGACAGAGATAGACATGGAGCTACCAGTCTCAATAAAAGCAAACTAGCACCCAATTTTAAAAAAACTATTAAAATTATTAGCTTTGATGAATGGAAGAATCTACATGCTTATGGATACTGAACCTTAAGGAACAAGCCTGATTTTCATAGCAGACTGATGTAGATTCTGGAATATCAAATAGTAAGTTTCATTTTCTTGAAATCTTATGGGCCATAGTGATCATAAGCAGTGAAAGTGGGTGGCTGATTAGAGAAATGTGAAATTAGGTGATAAGAGACTACTTAAAAAATAACAAAAATCCAGGAAATACATAATTAAAATTGAGTAGTGGTGTTGATATTAAGTAAAACTGTTCATATTGAGAGATATGAAAAGAGTACTTGAGGCTGAGCTTGAGAACACATAAAATGTAGAAAATAAGAAGAAAAGAGAAGTGTAAGCGAACTCTCAGATGTTTTTGTTTTGGTGAAGCAGAAGTGATGGTGACATAGTGGTAGGAAATAAAAAAAGGAACTGTTCATGTAAGAGCACGGAGAATACTCAAGATAGTGATTTCTAGCTTGACCGTGCTGATGTAGAGTGTCACTGGCAAGTTCAGAGACTAGAGCCCTCAAAGTAGGGTAGAGCGAAGAATGAAGATGCTCCCAGTCATGTGAACTGGAAGGATACCACAATGAGTTCCTCCAAGAGGCAGCATGTGGATTCAGAGAAAATGGCTGACGTCAAAACTCCAGAAAGTGCCAGAAACAAATGGAAGTGTTCAGTTGACTGTATTTTGCCCTTTCTGACTGACCATGCTGGTTCTTTGCGAAGAATACACAAATGTTGAAAGGACCCCTGTTGTCCACTTCTAATGGAAACAGAATAGATATTTTCATTCTTCTTTTCTTGGGAATAAATAAATCAGACTGTCTCCAAAAGCAGTGACACTGGATGCCTAGTTACTGCCTTAAGTAGTGGGAGACAAGAGGCAGCAGTGTCCATCAGTGCCCCACAAAGACTGGCCAAGGAGACCATTTCAGGGACCCACTAGATTGTGAGGGATTTGCGATCTTGTGAAATTCCTTTATTTCCACACAGTTTTCCAACAAATAATTCCTTCTAATCATACTTCTGAATCATAGTTGCTTTCTGGCTATCAGGACAGAAAACCCCAAGAGATAAAAAGAGAAAAAGAAGAAATAGACGTCATTGAAGACAAATGTCAGGGGAAGGCAAATTAGATTAAGGAAGATTTTAGTGATTGAATGTCTTTTAGAATAAAACTTGACAAAATTGTGTTAAATTGAAATATATTAATTCTAACAGATAGTGCTGGTTTTAACTCATAATTAGTGAGCACTTGTTCTGGGTCTTATACAGTGGGCATACAATAGGGAACCAGACAGATTAGCTCTAGGCGGTAATGGGATCTTCATTCTATTGCCATTCAGAATTTACTGTTGTTGTTGATAAATATGTCATCAAATCCTGGATAGAGAGCAGCAGGGAACGCTCCATGTTATTCTGCTGATTAGTGTCCAGCACTGATAAATGGAGGCTGTTCACCTCTATTTCTAAGATTTGTGAATCTTGGTCTTTGTGAGGTCTTGTTTTCCTTTCCATTTATTTTTCCTATGTTTTTTTTTTTCATCTTGTCTTCTGTTATTCTTATCCTTTCTCGAAAACATGTGCTGACTTGTAACTTGTCACATTACTCAAAATTAAATAGGATCCAAGGACAAAGCTGCTAAATGCGAATTTTTGAGCTTGACTTTCAAAAGGGAATTTACAATGAAACAGTGACTATGATTATTCTTTCCAACTTTCCAGACTCTTCCCCCAGCGTGGTGGATTTAGTAATTTAGGGTGAGAAATAGGGCTCTTTTGCTTTTGTCCTCAACTGAAAATTTAAAATAAAGAATTTTAGAGCTTTCTGTTATCCACTGCTTTGTATCAAAGAATATAATTATGTATCACTACTGCATTTGAATTTATTAAAATAAATGTTCTAGTATTCATTCTCCTGGTAATTTGAGATTTTTTCAGTATATTATTATTTTCAAACTATCTTCTAAAAGATCTTGCCTTCCAGTAACAACATTTATGGCACCTACACATTTAATAAGAAATAAATTTCCAGAAAAGAAAGAAAAACACATTTCAATTGTACCTTCACATGCAACTGTATTTATGAGCAAATATTCTTTGTTTTATTTTTGCTTTGTGACTTCCTCTCTATTCCCAGGGATTAAGAAATATACTATGTTTAAGAACAAAGGTTTAAAGTCTGTCTTTATTTCTTAAGCTTTGTAACATGGACAATTTACTTGTAACTATATTTTCAACAATAGCAACATACAGCAATAGTGTCTCTTGTGGGATTAGAGTTACAGACCATATTACAAGTAGAAGGGTACCTAGTGTTTAAGAACTCTTTAAAATGGATCTGGTATTTTTCTTCTTATATTTCTAACAAATACTTTTTGTTTATATAACAATCATTATAGTATGAGGTTTATTTGGATATTCTTAATCTCCTGAATACTTGAGTTATATATTTATTTTTAAAATAAAATTTATCACATTGTGGACTTTTAAACTTTCCAAATTTCTTATGGAATCAAACTAGTTTCATTTATTTATCAAGGTATTTGCAGGTTGGCTCTTTACCCTGTCAGGTCCCAATTTCTCAGAGACAAAACCTAAATTCTAGCACAGACTGTTTGCTGTGTGATAAAGAAAATTTAAGTTTCCTAATCCTGTTTCTCAAAATAATCTCCCTGTTTGACATGACTTTTTATTTACCTGTATATATTTCAAAAGATTTACAAACAAAATAGATTGTAAAAAGAAGAAAAAAGCATAATACAAAAGGAATTAGCATACTCTAGTATACATTATTAACTCAGAGAAAGGAATTTTGAGAGGAAATTTTATATCACTTTCTATTCTCAACAGCATTCCAATCTGTACAGCCTTATTTATAGAAAAATTTTAATATAAAATATTTTCATTTGTCAATTATATCCCAGAGAAGTAAAAAGAAAAAAAAATAATTATACCCCCAGAGTTTTAGTAATTACTATAAGAGATGTGCAGATTAGGATGTGGACTGTCACTCCCTGATGGCTTTCGCTAGAAATGGCTGAATATAGAGATGAAACTGAATCTACTTTTTAAATGCATAATTAAAAATTTAAAAATATAAAGTGTAACCCAAGCATAGATGAATATTAGATGTACATTACTGTTTTAAAATAGAAACAATATACATACAACATATATAATTATATATATATATATATATATATATATATATATATTCCTGGGCATTCTTCCCCCACCATTTTTACACTTGCTCAAACCTATCAATTTTGTATTATAATTAATTGGAGTGAAACTTCCCTTTTGTTTTGAATAAAGTGCAGAAATGACATAGTGTAACATTTTCCTAGATCTTCTGATCTCTGTTCTCTAGTCAGATTTGAGGTTTTGTTTTTTTTTTAATTCTCTCGGTTTCCCTAGAAATTATATAACACTGTTCTTCTCACCCTTGCCAATAATAGAAACAAATCTGGGTATGTGAAAACAATTTTTTCTTCAATTTAGTCACATTATTGTGAGTTGTTTGTATTTATTTATATCAAGCTGAATATTTTGCTATCTCTTAACAGCATGCGTAATATTCAAGCCATGTGCTTGTATTTTGTAGGTGCATTTACTACACTGAAAATGCAAATCTTCTACGTAATTTTTCATCTGTATTTCTTATATTTTGTTTACCACATAATGGCCTACCAGAGGTAAATCTCTTTATACCTCTAGGCTTCAAACATCCCAAAGTCTTATAAAGTAGTTACTTAATACTCTTACTAATATTTTGGAAATCATGAGATTAAAATATCAGGCTAAATGGTAATATACTATTTCTTCTATATGAAGATTGGTGTGAAAGGTGAACATAAAGATATTTCTGAAAGAAATCCAAAGTATCAACAGTACTAGTTAAAATCTTTCCAAGTTATTCTAAACTAGACTGTGCTTTTGTTTTGTAAACTGCATGAAATATCTTAGAAATGTCTTCTAATCATCTAGACATGGAGGTAAAACTACTCCTGACCTTAAGCAAAAATGATTGGTTTCTGGTCCATTTGGCATTTGTTACCTTCACCTCAGAGAGAAGTTTGTATATTCCAGCTCCTCCTAGCCATTCTGAGAGGGTAGCAACAAAGCCAATAATAATAAAAACAAAAAGTATCAGGTGAAACATTCCTTCATTTCCTTGGTTTTTCAAGCTGAGAAGCAAGAAGGAGAAGATAAAATCACTAAACTTTCTCTAGAGCCAAAGATAGAAGAAACTTTTTCTTATATACCACTGGATTAGCAAATGTGGTCCCATTGGTAGTGGTCAATTTGGATAAAGGATTCCAGTGTATGTACAGCAAAGACACAGTGGAACTGGGTGTGAGTAAAAGGGTGGAGATTATGAATCTGGAAATTGAACATGAACTGAAGTGGGAAGGATAGTCCGTAACCTACTCAGGGTCATTTTCTTTTCATTGAATCCATTTTATATGTGTGAAAACGTACAGCCTCCACTCACCAAAGCACAGTTTTACCTCAGTGTCGTGGCAGTCCAAGCACAAAAGTATACAGTATACCATGCAGTGGAAAAAGATGACTGAAAGATTAAGCTTCATTGTACTGATATTATTAGTAACGTCGGTCAAGATTACATTTGGGATATATCATAAACTGTAAGGTACAGCAGGTAATTAAGATGTTAGAGAAAGGATACATTATATCTGGTCTATTCACTGTCAACAGAGGCTGTGAATAAAGGATCAGAGATATATGAGACAAATGCAGTGGACATTGACAAATCCAGGATATAATTCTTGGTCCAAAATTCTGTGATCCCACAGCCTTCATACATACACGTAATAAACATGGCTTTTCCATGAGTGTTAAAATTAGCCTTGAAATAAATGAAAATACCTTCAGTTAGGCCTATGAAGAAAATTGAAAATTCATGCATGATAAGCAGTGTGAGATCACAGAAGAAAATTCCGAGGTCTGGGGTGTGTTTCTGCAGGTGTTTAATCAACAATTGAAAATCAACATGAATAAATCGATAACAGAGTGGTTTAGAGTAAATAGGAAATTTGGAGAGCATCTAAATTCGTGTATACATTTTCACATTTTTGATCTGTCAAAAAATAGTTTATCAGTGTAAAATTAATTTGAGTAAAAATAACACATCTTGACTATTAAATTCTCATCGGACTCAGCAGTTTTGGTTTTCAAAGGATCTGTCATTTGCAACTTGCCCGCTCCTCTATTTTGTGAGGTAGAGAATAATAAGAGTAATCAAGTATCGCTTCATAAATGCTTGAGACACATTCTTGTTACTTTTGAATATTATAACCTCTAAGGAGATCTTTTGAAAGAAAGATGCAAATTTCATGATTGAGAATGCGTTTGTAATCTTGCTCAATCAGCAGTATTGCTGTCGGCAGTGCTCTGAGGTTCATAAATTTCCTGAACTTCCAGGGCACAACACAGCTGGTTGGTTATTCCAGCTTGTTCAAATGACATTCGGCTATAACTGAATATCAGACTCAACTACAGAGTAATTTACTAGCCACATGTGAACATGTTATTAGTCCCTGAATACAGTGGGAAAAAAATACACGTATTGCCCTTCAAGAAAATGGACATGTGCAGGTTATATTTTGTTTTGGGTTTTCTGCTTGGTTTTGTTTTGTTTTTTGTACCGGGGATTGAACTTGGTACTTTGTGTTTACGAGGCAGGCACTTGAACCACTGAGCTAAATTCCCAGCTTGTGCAGGTTAGATTTTATGTTGTGTTTTGCTGTCTTGTTTTCAGGACTGTAGCTACCATTCCCAAGAAATCTGATTGGGTTGTGCTTGAATCCACAAATTTTTACTTGGGAATTCATTACTCTTGACGTCCAGTTCTTCTCATATTTGTTCAGCATTTCTCAGCTGCACTAAACATGTCAGTTTGCCTCTGGATCAATCATGTCCTCCAGAAATATACAAGAAGCTTCTTTTTGATTTTTCAATGGATAGTTCTCATCCTTGACACTCTGAATTAGCTGTTAAGCATTTTATTGACTCCTAGAAGATGCACAACCAGATAATTGTAGATAAATGTGTGTCAGAAACATGCATTCAAAAGAGCATCTGTGGAAAGCAAAGGAAGTGGGGTAGAACTCTTAAGTGTGTGGGAAAGAAACAGAGCTAAAAGTATGAAGTAAGTAATGCTTTGACTGAAGAGATAATTCAGCAGAATACAAATTTTACTCTCTTCAGCCACTTTGTTCCTGATTGTTTTTATGTCATGTGGACAAAGGGGTTTTTTACATTGAGATTTCTCCAAAAGCAATTTCAGAAGATTTGTAATAGGGGAAGGATATGTATGATGCCATTTTCCCTGGTAGGGACATGTTAACTATAATGTTAATGAAGACCTTCTGCATTTTACAGGGAGAAAGAAATATGTCTATAATAATAATATACAAGAAACAGCTTTCCTCACAGTACCCAAGTTCATAATATTATCTGCTTGATTAGGATTTGAGATACCTTTAATATTTGTGTGACATACATTTTGTCACTTTAATAATTATCAAATTGTGCATTTCCTGTGAATCTCCCTCTAGACTGTGCACTCCAGTATCAGTGCTTACATAGCATTGGTTTTTCAGAGTGGTCCTATTTCTGACATTATTATCATGATGAAAATTTAAAATATTCCAGTTATTGTTTAAATCTAGAGTAGAAGCAAATAATCTATGAGATGATAGTGTACATATACATGGAATTTGAAAGTGCAGTAATCTATACTGTGTAACATAATGTTTTCTTTTTTCTTTCAGTACTTCACTCTAGATAACAGAATTTGCTTTAACAGGGTACAATGAAAGAGATTAGTTACCATAGCTAAATGTTTTAAGAGATCTAGGAAATAATAAGATATACTGATTAAGAGAGATAAAGAAGGATAAACAAGGTTGTATTATTAACAGCAGGACATGTTTTTAATTAACTTTGAAGCTGTTTAAGAATTTATTTAAAGTGGCAAAATGCACAACTAAGAGCAATATGAGGAACTTTCATAGTGAAATGAAAGCTTCAAAAGTGCTGAAAAAGAAGAACTACTAAATATGATTTCCCTTGAGAGGCTGATAAAAGAAAGAACAAGAAATAGAAGTTCTATTTCTGAGTGTGTAGGAATGTGGGATGTGCGTGTATGTGTGTGTTCTCCCAGAAGTATAGATTGAAAATATTCAAATGATATTTACCAAGAGAGAGATTCTTATTTGCTAAAAATTTAATTTTCATTTATGACCTGATTGGAGTCTGCTTTTTCACAAGTTAAAAAATAAAACTTTTTTGAAAAGCTATTTCTTGAGTAAGTATCCAAAGGTTAATGTTATGGAGTCAAAGCGTACAAATTAAAGATGAATTTAAGGTACTTTCCAACACTGTCTTATGAGAAAAGACTGAAATCATGTTACAAGAATAAAATCAACTCCAAGGTCCTTTCAAGGCCTCGAGGTTCCAGTGGTGGGAAGACAGTCTCCAGTCCTATTTTCTCTTTATATCTGTGTCCTTTGAGATGCAGATGGCTAAACAAAGACAGCAGGTATCTTGAGAAAGTCAAAAGGACCAGAAAAGCTGGTATTTGATCCAATAGTAAAGGCTGTTTCTTATTAGTTAAAATCTCAGAATGGCATTTTAATTAGCATATCTTCATTTTTCTTTCTTTCTTCATCGTTTACTCCCACAGAAAGCAATTGAAAATAAGTTTGTGGAAAATACTAGGTCATTGAACTGTCCCCCAACCTTAGAAGATACAAAAGCCAAATTATTTATTTAGCTATAGAGAGAGAGTTGTTGAAGACTTGAATATGATGGACAGTGCAGATTGGAAATCAAGCCCAATGCATTTCACTTAGAGAACAGTGTATGCTTTAGATTGCCACACATGTGGCAACAGAGCCCTTGTGAACTTAACCATCATGAATTCTCTCACTGTGAATTTCCATCATGAAGACTTATGAAGATAACTGTTATGAATTAACTTTCAACCCCAGGTTGAATATAGGTAGCAAAGTGAACTCTGTACTGGAAGATTATATCTTTAATGAAAACAATATTGGTTAATGTATAGTGACTTACTGAAAACATACTTCGCCAGGCAGATTATCTTTAAATTTTTTTCACTGGTGAAAAACCGTGTTTGTTCCTCATTTGTCCCTTTCCACGCACAACCCACTTATGAGTGAATATCGCATACTGATTTTTTTGCCTGTCCCATTATGCTTCTCTCTGCAGGTGTAATCTAGCGCCTGTGGTGGAGTTTGCTGCCGATGTGGGAACAAAATCAGATTTTATAACCATGAACCCATCCGTTGTGCAAAGGGCATTTGGAGGCTTTCGGAATGAGAGTGACAGAGAAAAGTTTGTGCATAGACTGTCCATGCTGAATGACAGCGTGCTCTGGATCCCCGCGTTCATGGTCAAGGGGGGAGAGAAGCACGTGGAGTGGGTCAACGCATTGATCCTTAAGAACAGACTGCAAGTGCGAACTGCCTACCCGTCACTGCGACTCATTCACGCTGTCAGAGGGTAAGTGACTGGGAAGAACCAGTCTGTCCTGGGCACATTTTCCAAGACAGGCAGGACCCTCAGCCTAATCCCCAGATGCTCAAGATTCCATATCACATAGTGCTTACCATACTTCCAACCGTGAGTTCTATTTGTACTCTTATTATTTGAACTCAGTTTCTTTCTTGGAGAACAAAATTGTTTCTGCATTTATTTTGTCTGCTCGCGAACAAACTACTGATCTTCATTTTTTGTGAGAAGAAGTAATAAGAACCCATAGTAAAAATGATGAGCTTAGAATAACAAATACTATGACAAGTGCTAAAAGACTGGGCGCCAGAGTCACAGAAGTGTACGTGTTAGATATATTTCAGGAGTAGTTAGGTCCCCTTTGTATCTAAGAGACCTAAAAGCATGACACCAAGTTGTCTGAGATAATACATCTTAAGTCTCAGATGCGATTATGAAGTTAAAATTTCTGTTACTTAAACATAAGTTTAAGAGAAAAATATGGTTGAAAAGCCTTTTGCTTTGAAAAGACAAATGGATAAAAGTCCAAATCCAGTAACACCCAGATTTGCATTAAAATAGATAACACACTTACAAACAATTATGTGTGTTTGTTGAAAGTACATTCAGCACCAGAAACTGTACGTACAAAATTCCTTGAGAAATGCTTAAGCTTTATATAGGAAAAGTGACCAGTGCTAGTCTTGGAACATAATAAAAGAGTGTTTTGTCAGGAGTGTATTTTCTCAATTCAGTACCTAAAGCAAAACATGAAATATGAACAAGATTGAAACAATGGATTTTTTTTAATATGTCAGGATTCAGTTAGAATTGTACAAAGCTAACAACAGTGAATTCCTATAGGCTCTGAAGGTCATTTTTCAGACAAGGTCACACCGTGTCCCTCAGGCCGGCCTGGTACTCAGGTGCTCACACAACCCAGGTGCCTTAACCTCCTGAGTATCGGGTCAAGAGACAGCTACCACTATACCTGGCTCAGATATCTTCAAACATAAAACTTGCAGATGCTTTAAGTAATTTATCCATGGGCTTCTTCTATGTTTCCTCTTATTCACTTTTCTTCAGTAGTTATTTAGATACAAGCTATCTTACTAACTCCTAGATGTTTGAATCCAAAAAAGCATTAGAATTAAACCTCTGAGGCCTGCTAAGGCAAATGATATGCTTTCTATTGGTTGCTGTGTTTTAAGTAGTTTTGACCAGGCTGCTTTAGAGTTTTACAGACAGAACACATCTTAGCATCTTTCCTACTTTGTGTGCCTGTTTCTCCTGATGAGTAGAGGGGTTGAATTCTAAGACACCGCAAGTGTGTAAAAGCAGCTCTACTGTCACTTCTCACTTAAGGTGAGATGGAAATTTGTACACACGGTGTGCCAAAAGGCAATTTTATTCATGGGAGTACTGAAACTGACATATTAATGTATGCAATATTCTATTTCAACATGAAACCTTCCGCAATAGAATAGGAAATGTGAATACTGATAAGGACGATTTATACAAATGAAAGCCAAGACAGACTCCCCCAGACCCGTTGTTTAAGTATCAGTTTTATATCTCTTGATTCATCTCTCTAAAACCCTGTGGTTAATACACAAATTGTTTCATATCCTCTGTTGATTAGTGACATTTGTTAAGTTTCACGAAAACTTAGAACAACAATAAGTACGTTTTAGGATAGACATGATCACAATGCTGAAATACACTGTTACTGCATTATAAGAATTAATTTTTAGTATGATTGCAACTGGTCTAACACTGATGTATAAGCTGTTGTTTTGTGTGAGTCGGGATAAACACGTAGATTTATTCTTCACTTCACACTTGATGAGTCATGCTAGTTACTTTTCTTTCCTCACGTAGACAAAATAACTCATGCCCAAAGTTAGATGGAAAGTTGTTTATTAGGTTGACAGTTCCTAGAGTCTACAGCTTCATCTGAGGCTGAGATGGCAAACAAGCATCAAACAGGAGAAAAACATGGTGCACACAGGCAGCAAAGGTAACAAAAGAGACTTGGTAGACTCTTTTTGTCCTTTTTATCGAATTCGAGCTACTGAAGGTGGACAGCACTGACACACTTAATCTGAGTGCCCTTGAGCCTGGCTTTGCACCATGAGTCAAGCCCAACTTCACACACTTCAGGTCAAGCCCATGACCACATGAGGCTTTGTGGGAACATCCAGTTCCAGTCCTAACATTCCACCCCTGACTCTCCCAACTACTCATATACATTTCTTTATGTAAAAGACATTTATCTCTGAGAGTTGCCAAACCTCTGACAATTTCAGCATTGCTGAAAAGTCCAAGTCCAAGGTCTATTTTGAGATTTAAGGCAAAGTCTCAGCTCCAAGTCCTTGTACAAATGAAAAGGGACTTAAACATTTGCCACATTCAAAGGCACAAAATAGACATTTTTATTCCGAAAGTTACAAACAAAGGGACACAAAGAATAGGACCAAAGCAAGTCCAAACCCAGGAGGGTAAACATCAAATCTCACAGTTCCATTTTCAGCATCCCTGGAGATCTGTGGCAACTTGTGAACCCCAAAGGGCTTCATTGGCTAGTCCTCTAAAGCGCTTCTTGTGGTTGTAGCTCCCATGGCTTCTCTCTCTTTTTTTCTTTATTGAAATCTTTTTTTTTTTTTTTTTTTTTTTGGAGACAAGGTTTCACTTTGTAGTTCAGGCTGGCCCTGAGCTCAGCCTCAAACTCACATCACAGCAATCCTCCTGCCTCTGCCTCCCGAGTGCTGGGATTACAGGCCTGAGCCACCACGCCCGGCACTGTGTTATGTGGTACTGGTTGCTGCTGGGCATGAGTCTCCACACCCACAATTGTATGTGGTTATCGGGGAATCGAACCCGGGCCCTTGTGCTTGCAAGACAGGCGCCGGAACCACTGAGCTAACTCCCCAGCCCTCTTTATTGAAATCTTTACTGGTATATTACATATACACATCATGATTGCACACTCAACACTGAGAATTTGTACCAGTATATGACACAACTTGATTCTCATTTTTTCCTGTTCCCTTATCCACTTTATCACCCCAACCCCCTACATACATAAGCTTTGTTACCTTTGTTTTTTCTTATAATCTCATTATTTTGCCATGGCTTCTCTCTTGATCCAGTTCTGCTCCCTCCTTGCAATTTTCCTCAGACAATCTATCTCCTGGCTTCTAATTTGTGCAGTTTTGGCTTCTCACTCAGAGCTTCACAGACTGTCCTCTCAGGGGCATGCTGCCTAGCTGCCCAGTGTTTCTTCTGAAGTCTGGGTTGAAGCCTTCTTGACTCTACAACTCTTGCATTCTGCATACACCTAATACCAGCACTGCATGAATGACACCAAGGTCTGCTGCCAGCTGGAGCACCCGTAGCCAGGCTTCCCTCTCTCTTAGCTGTAAGGGTCCAGTATTAACCAGATCCTGAGGAACAATTTCCTTAGGCTGCTGCCATTTTTAACAATTTCCCTTAGCCTGTACCATTCTGGAACATGATGATGCTGCCACCATTCTAGAACACCTTGCTCCAGTACTTTCTGCTCAGAGCAAAATCTTTCCACCTTTTCAGCTTGAGACTGTAAGGAGTAGAGTCCTGCTACTTCCTGTGATGGGCTCAGGACATCTTTTCTAATCTGTTCCTTCTCAATAATCAAAATCTTTTCTGTGCCATCTTTGCAGCCCACAACTTTATAACTTTATTGGTGCTTCCTTTCTGGCAAAACTCAAAATATTTTAAATTGTTCTAGTGCATTTTTTGGTCTTGATTCTCAACATAGATCTGGCTAAAAGCTCCCAACAGTAACTGTGTCACTGCCTCACTATTCAACTGCTTTGAAATTTCTTCTGCAAAATTACTTAGTTCACCCCTCTGTCTCAGTGTCAGACAAAGTCTCAGACAAACTTTCTGTCAAGCCGTAACACACATCTTCTGGAGTCCAGCAGCCATTGAAATCCTTCTTCCAAGAAGAAAATTCCTAAGCCTGGTCTTTATACTAGCCTTCGGGGAGGATATATGTGAGAATGAGAGTGCATATGTAGTTTAGGTACAATGCTTGTGTATCTGTTTATTTTTCAGATACCTGAAAATTAAACTGCATATTCAAGGATAGATTTTTCATAATTCATGTTTTTTTAAAAGAACTATATATTTTACAAAAGCTTCATAGTTATAAAAAATCCTCAGATAAAAGCAAAGTCAGTAGTTTTGTATTACTGTAGTTTTGTATTTATCTGTAGTTTTGTATTACTTATATATATATACACACTATTATTCCATGTTGGCCAAGATGCAGCACTAATATGAGTGTCGTTTAATTTAACTATGGTGAAATACATGAAAATATTTTACTTCTAAGAAAATAATTACTTTAAAAAAGAAATATTTCAGTTAGCTCTTTTGATCATCATTCTGATCAGAATTTAAGTGGGTTACTTTAGGAGATTACAGGGTTGGTATTCTTAAAGATGTTTAAGAAAAGTAAACACACATTTCTTCTTGGTGTTCTGGCTAAGATCAGGTGAAGAAAATTAAGCATAAAGATCTTTTAACCACTCCAATATTACATGTGTAAGGAGATCTAGAAAATAGAATCAGCAAAACTCAAAGCCCAAATGATTCTAAATGATAATGTCAATATTCATATTTTAATGGCCAAGAGACTGAAGATATCTAAATGATCTTTTATTTCACTTCCAGTTACAATATCGAAGATCAGAAAGGGAGACATTATTTCAGCCTTTTGGGAAATTATATTTTTAAATAATCTAGAAAATTTCCTTCTGCAGATGTTTTTCATTTGGATGACTTGTACAATGCTTTTATACATAATAATATCATTTCTTTAATCTTTTTAAAATTCAAATCTTTATTAGTACATTATGAATACACATCATCATCTCATTCAATATTGAGAGTTTGTACCAGAATATGACATGCTTTGATTCTCATTTTTCCCTTTCCCTACCTGCCCTGCAACTCTCACCCCCTATATACATGAGATTTGTTTCCTTTTTTATTACTATCACATTCTTTTCCCCCTCATTATTTACCTCTATATCCCCTTCCTTTTAATTATTTTAATTCACAGTATCAACTATACATACTATAACTCATTTACATCTTCATTTTCTCATACCAGAGAAAACATATATTTGAACTTCAATTCAAAAAACAGTGTGGATAATTAAGTGGTTCCATAGATTGCCAATAAAAATTCTACCTTGGAATGACATCTAAGACAGTTCTGTAGCCAATTTCTTATTGTATACTGCTAACATTTTATATGCTGTCACACAGTACATAATATATGCCGTGTGTATAAATGTATAGCATACTCACAGTGTGTCTGTGTGTGTGTGTATAGATGTGTGTGTGTGTATCATGTCATTCATTTTTTTTGCTAGACATTTTGTAAGTCAAACATACACCAATAATATATTGGCCTTCCATATAATGACGACGTGTTGCTGACTCATGTTCAGTCTGCAGTCACTCAGCGTTTTTCAGCATTACTTTTACCATGCTTGATAGATGACAAAAATACTCTATTAGAAAATTATGTTATTAACATTTGTTATGCTATATAGAGTGTATTTCTAGTAATTTAATTTCTTTTTGAGGACATAGAAAGGTTTTGCCTTATCACTTTATGTAGTTAAATTTTGAATTATTTTCTTCATTCAGAATATAAACTAATAATCTCCTCAATCTCTATATTTTATGGGTCTCACCCTTCTTCATTTTTAAATAATTAGGCTCAACAATTTAATTCATTTAATATATTTTCTGGGTTTATCTGGATTATTGTGGCTACTTTTGCTTTTTTTAGCACACTATCTCTAGTTACATATGAGTATGATATATCATAATGATCAGACCCCTAATTTCTATATAAATGAAAAAGGAAAAAAGTAATTCTTACAGAAATCCAATCAGATGGCTTTTAGTTGCCATTTCATTTAGACACCTGTCATTTAGAGGCAAACTACTTGGCAAAACAGTTTGTTATAAAATGGAAGGAAGGAGGCCACACTGATGCTGAAGTTTAGCTTCAGTTACTCCTTGCAGTACAACCGTTTAGGCCTAGGAGTTTGAGAACAGCCTGGAGAAGACAGACATGTGACACACCCCATCTCACAACAAGAGAGAGAGAGAGAGAGAGAGAGAGACAGACAGACAGAGAGACAGAGAGACAGAGAGAGAGAAAGAGGGAGAGAAAGAAAGAGAGAGAGGGAGAGGGAGAGAGAGAAAGAGAGACAGAGAGAGAGAGAGGAAGAGGGGAGAGAGAGAGAGAGAGAATTTTTGTCTTTCTAAAGTGTGATTTTTAACAAATAGATTCTGTTTGTAATGTCTTCCAGCATGGGCTTATTTTTAGTTTTAAGATTAACATAAGAGTGACATTTCTCAAATACAAGTTACTAATTCATTTTTCAGATGTGAAAGCATGTTTATTTTAGGCACATGTACATATGAAAGGCTATATAAAGTAAAGATGTTCCTCTCCACATTAACTTCATGTGAATGTCGTAGACTTACAGAATAATTTGAATCCAAACAGGCTTCTAGTTGAGTCACTATTAAAAAAAAAAAAAAAAGTAAACTCAAATCTGTACATCATTACTGGACCTCAGGAAATCGAGTTCAGCAGTCAAGCCAATGATTGTTTTGGAGTACTGACCCAACTCAAAATTATATGTGGAAAAGAAATTTTATTAAAAAACAACTTCAAAAATGGAAGTGTTCAGGCTAAATATTGTCTGAAATTGACTTACTCATTTTAAATTTAGTCTTATACTAAAAATATTTCCATATGGTTTCTATTTTGACCTGTGATCAACACAGCTGTAATATCTCTTTATAAAACATGTGTCCTACTTTAATGTTTTAGAGTAGTTAATACTGCATAGTAGGCATTTTAAATCCAGGGAGATTTTCATGACAGAATATTCCTTCCCTTGCTGGGAAACTTTGATTTTCACATTACTAACAGTATCATGTTTCTTGATAGTTAATCAGGATAGTTAATCAGTACTCTTCACACATAATATCTTTTTTATATGTCAATTCACATTTTTATATGGTGTTATGGAATGTAATAGGGTAAATAATTTGCATCTGAGATAATATTCATAAATTATGGCTCAAATTGGATCCAGTGTATCAAAGCCTCTGGGCTGTCCTTGACCAATACACTTTCCAGTTCTTGGGGTTTGCTCATTTGAGATAAAAAGGATCTGCCAAAAGCCTAGGATTGTTTGAGCATGTGATGAAACCCTCATAGTGCTTCTGTGATACAAGCATGCTGAGGTTTTCTTCTTGGGATTATACACTTTTTCTCTTTTCCATATATATCATTTCTATCCCTTCTTTAGTCTCAGTTTAAAAGTGAATTCCAACTAGGCATAAATTTACTTTTTTTTTTGTCTGAGATTGAGCTTGTGTCTCTTCTTCATACTTTTCTCACCAGTGATGCATGTCTATTAAAATACTCTTCATGATGTGTTACTCTTGTTCATATTTTTCTCTGCGAGCCAAAGATTGACTCACTCCTATCTCTAGACTGTTCCATAATAAATATAAATTGCTTGTGTGTATTTTGTGGAGGCTGTAACACAGGGTCACAGAAAACAGCAAAACTACTAAAACAAGACTTTAAAATTCGTCCATAACAAATTAGTAGATCAGGAGTAGTATCTACAGCAATAAAGATAACAAGGAAATAGAAAGAGTCAAGGAAAAATATTCCTCTTCATTCTGGATGCTCCAGGTTTCCATTCAGAAAGAAAGAACCATGTCAACAAAGAAAGTTTGAACCACGAATAATGACAGAAACTAGGTAGCTTGTCTTCCAACAGTGTTTACTAAACGTATCTATCAACATGTAGCATCTACTCAATTGAAAGGAAAGCTCATACTAAAGTACACCTGTGTGAAGAATTTTTATATGATCAAGATCTGATTAAAAAGTAATCATAATAATTATAACACATAAATTGATCATTTATAAATTTAAGGGAACAACTGCGAATTTCACCTTAGTTATATAATTTAATACCTAGTTTTTTTGGATACTATATTTCAGATTACGTTTCTATTAATTTTTAAAATAATTTAATTTGTTGTTTTTTGATTAATTTAAATTTTAAAAATATTAACATGATGCTTTCTAGAAGAAAAATGATAACTTCAAATACTAACAAAAGTTAGGAAATTGATTTTCATCATTTTTTAAATTCCAATCTGAAATTTAGTAATCAGAAGAAAGGTTAATCTTGCTTTAAGAACAGGCAGAAAAAATCATGAATTCCTGTCATACATTATATTCCTTATGGGGTTTTAGTGGTTCTATTTTCTTTCTAATTTCAAGACTCACTCTTCCAGTGAGTGTAAAAAAATCACAATCAGTCTTAGAAATTCCCTGGTTTCATTGACCTTTCAGAGACAAAAGAGGAACATTAGCTAATATGCAAAATCTGTACTGAATTTATCTTCCTAAAACTACTGTGTAACTTACGTCCAAAGATCTGAACACTTAGTGTCTTCGGAGATCACCTGTGTTTTAAAATAATTGGTTTTGAACCGAGATACAGAGGAAAAAATGTTTAACACACTTTCAGACAGTGATCATGAGTAGATAGTGCCTGAATGTGCAGACATTTTATTGAATTAAGTATTGTATGAATCTTTTAAAAAGCTACAATTTCTTGTCTCCTTGAAATGCTTTTGTTACAGTTCAGCTTGACAGTAACAGCTTAGATTGGGTATTTCCATGTGATCAGTCATTTTAGTGTCTTCCTGCCCTCTCCTAATGTGGTTGATGATATGGTCAAAGCCCCAGGCCACAACTTTCAAGTTATGTCTATACATATTTGTCATGTCAGTTCGATATGCCAGTAGCAAATAAAATAATAAGACAAAAACCTTGGGGCTGGACCACTAGAACTACCAAATAGGGCAGAAGTTATTGACAGATTCTGTTATGTGTTTTAAAAATCACTGTGCCCTCATGCCACAATTCCTGCTGGCAAAAGATCAAGGGACATGGCATCGCTGTTTCTCCAGTTTTTCTCTTCTCTAAAACTTTATCAGAAATATTTTTAAAACTTGGATAGTGATCTGTATATTTTAGCAAAATAAGCTTGGAGAATTTGCCTAAAAATATTTTAATGTCTTTCTAACAATTCCCTTTAATTCTATGCTTCAACAAAATCAAGTATTGGAGAGCAGGTTGGCTAGTAGTGGTTTGGATAGTCTGTGTCATACACTTTCTGATTTGAGCCACAAACCTGTGGTTGACCTCTCAGAACTGTCATTTACTATTTCACCTTCCATAGTTGATCTGCGTTCATCATAGTGTGCAGATGGGTAGGGTAATTCTGTGTTCTGTTCACTAACATCTTTTTTTCTCTCTTGGACTCTGTTCATGAAAGAAAATTTGCATTTCAATATGGCTGTCTGAAGCTGATACTTAAACATAAAAATGTAGTTGTTATTATATATGGAAACTATTCAGTAGAATCATATTACAAAGTGTTTTTTTTTACTTGTTTCAAATCATTGTTAACTATCATAATAATTTCCTCCAAGTAATCCTATATTGGCAGTCTCACTTGTGGGGCATAATTAAAAGTGAAATTCTAATATGTGTTCATCTGTTCTTAAGGAAGAATACTTGAGATCTCATCTTAGCAACTCTGTTCTTCTAACATACAATTACTTATCACTATTTGTAGATAAGGTAGATATTCAACAATATGATAAAATTTTGTGCATGTCCTAAAGGATTCTGCAAACCCTCAGAAGACCTCACTTCTGTTTAACATGATAGGCTTTTAGTTTACTTGAGAAATCATCATCTATACTTCAAATACGTGAGAAAGACAGTAAAGGAAGTTTATTACACCAGAAAGTGTAAGCAAGTGTTTACTAATTTTGGTTTCAAAGAAAATAACATTTGACAGTAGAGGATAAAACTTAGAGTAGGTGTAGAATTCAGTTTGTAATTGACTAATCACATGGACATTAGATTGATAATTTCACCAAAGATAAATGGTATTGCCGAACTCCTGAAGTCTCCTGAAAATTTATGAAAAAACAACATTTTGGTAACATGGAGAAAAGATTTTTTTCCCATAGTTTTTGATACTGGGTTTAATTGCAACAAGTAACTAGTAAAGAGTTGGCTAAAGATATAGCTTGTATGGTTTATTAAGAGCAATAGAACTTTAAAGTACAGATGCTTCTTGTATTTTCTATTTCTTGCCTCCAATTTCCAAAAATTGACACTTTTCTTATTTAATTATCCTTAAATATAAACTAGCTCTCAATTATTTATACCTTATTGCCTATTAAAGTAATTTTTTGATTTCTCATAGAGTGGAAGTTTAGATGGTGAATTTTCACTGAGACCAAAAGTTTTGCAAACTAAATACAAGTAAATCACTTCCCAAAGTAAACTGGTTTTGTTCAGTGCAAAGTGTTACTGTCAACATTAAGTTATCTTCATAGTGAAAGTAGTTTTACTATTTGTTCCACTTTTTTAAGATGCACCCCTAAAGAAAATGTTGCCACGATAGATACGATCAGATCAGTGGAAAGCTCCATTTCTCTATTTGTAAAGGTAAAGTAATAGGTTATAGTGCAATGAAGTAACTAAGGTTCTTAGGTACATTGCTTGTGTGGATTCCCCTTAATGAACTTTACAGATGAGTTTTCTTGAACTTTAAAAATTTCAGTGTGATTTGGCAGAATTAACTAAGCAGTGGCACCAAATAACTGAGCTTCGATTTAGAACTTCCTTATTTCACATACTAAATTATGCTTGTACTAATTACAAACTTGAATAACAAGTTAAAATAACTGAAATAATCATGTGACAGTAGTTTCTATCTTTCTACAACCTAAAATGTAAGACATTCTATTCATAGTGATATTTGTGATAATTTGGAAGTTAACTCATTCTTTTCTTTCTTCCTAATAGAAAGTATCTAAAATAAAATAACAACAGTTCTAAATTTTCATTATTTACATTGAATTGTGCTTCCCTAAATAGACTTTTATAAACTTTTTGTAGAAACCATGTTAATAGGCATATTTAAAATACTTGCCACGTGGCCAGCTAATCTTCTACCAAAATGTGTCTTTTTTCAGCAGTGCTAACAAAAATGTGTAATAATAGATATTTGATGGGTTGAGGAAACTTTACCAAAACACCTTATTTTTACTTATCAGTCACATTTTTAAAAAGAGAGGAGACTCTAGACCTCATGACAAGTCTTTAGTCTGTTTCCAGAGTGGCACAGTAAAATAACCCATCAGCAGGTGTCCGCTAATAAAAGTCACTATGACAAAGATATATTACTGTGAACGTCATTTCAGTTGCCTCAGCAGGAAAATATTTGCTCTTTTTCTTGTTTGCCGAAACAGATGCCTACGACAGAATTGTTAATTCCAAAATTAGTTAAGTTGATTATGTTACAGAAAATAATGAACACAGAATGTGTTTACACAAATATTTTAGTAGTGTAGCATGCCTGGCATTCCTATCAAATGCATTTGAAGTAGCAAAAGACTTGAGATCATGATTCACATTTGAAAATAAAATAAGAATGAATGTCCTTTCCATAGCACATTCATTGTTTTCCAGAATATTTAAGGGTACTGCCTTGTCCCCTGGGCTGGGCTGGGATGGAGACCACAAAATAGATCGCAAAAGCAAGTGTTTTCTCAAGTAACAAGTCCTATCTTAATAACCCAGAAGATCACATCAAGAAAGAACAAGGACTTTTGGGAATGATGTTCTATCCAAAGGGATTTGACAAGTGCTTAAGATATCTCGATTGTGACTTGGCATCTGTTATGAATCAGAGATTTACGAAGGGTTTCCAAGAGGCTTTAAATATGAGCAAAGCGTCCACCCACAATTCCCAGTTGGATTCACCCTCATGCTGTTTCATACCCACTTGGTGCATGGTTATCTAGAAATACACATAGTATCTCCAATGCCTTGTGCCTTGAATAAAAAGTACAACTAATCTAAGTCACACTTTATAAAAGCTTCAGAATCCAAGCCATCTAATCTTCCCTAGTGACATTTATTCTAAACAGGATTAGATGGCTGTCATAGTATCTAGTTGTATAACTATTTAAATGAATACTATTTAAAAACAATTTGAGGTAGCAAAAAAATAGGTTCAGAATCAATTTTACAGAGCCGATGTGATATGAGGTAGGTCTGACACTTCTCTTCCTCTGGAATTCTCATTTAACTTACTGTGCATAGGACGAGAGTCCTTGGATTGCCCTTGTGACAGTGGGATAATGAGAAGGCTTACTGCGACTACAAATAGATAGGAAAGGCAAGGGCAGAACAGAACAGGCAGGAATAAGTTTTAAAAAGACAAATTAGATAAACTCTCGTTTCATTGTTTGATGCTTATGAAGAAAAATGTGTAGATTGGCTTTTTCTTTCTTTTCTTTTCTTTTTTTTGTCTTTGGGTCATTCTGGGACATGGAAAGTTACAGAAGCAAATAAGTGCTTCTGTAACTACTGTAGTGCTAAAGACATTGTAGGGCACACAGAAAACTACTTACTACAATGTTGTGCTGCCCACGCTGGCTGGTGGATGATGTCGTCTTCTAGTTTTCTCTCCAGCTGTCTGAGTGGCAGCAAATGTGTTATTCAAGCACGGTGACTCATGGTGATATGAACTGCTTGGGGAAATTTTGCACACACACCCCTGGCATGCTGGGGACCTCCTAGTGCTCAGTTGATGGGGGATTTTCTAACCCAGCTGCTGGTTGATAAGCTGAGAGGAGATTTTCATAGCTTATTGTTTATTCTATCATACCAACATAACAAAGAAAGGTTTTTGGTCTCTTTCAAATTCCCCCATCTTTTTCCCTAAAAGAGAAACTAGAATTGATCAGACTTATGCATGCCCATGATCAAATAACTATTTTAACTACTTCTGACATGAAATAAAACTATAGCTCTTTAATCCTCTGTTAATAAAGAGAAAACTTTGAAAAGGTATGAGTTTATAACTACTTAGAAAAATCTAAGCACATATGAAGAATATTGATAAATTTCACTTCGGACATTGGACTAGGAAGACCAAACAGTATTGTATGATATAAAAATTTAAGATTAGCAACAAATCTTTTAAATGATAGATTCATTGAAAAAATTTAAATGCTAGAGTTATGCAACTATTTATAAGTAGCTAATATATCCATATAGAAAATACTTTAATCATTTTTAACATATTTATATTTCTCCTTTTGAACAGTGTAATTTTGAGGCCCAAATTTAGTCCAAAACTAAATTGAATTGACCTAGTCACAGAGTTGCTGATTTTAGGAGTAGCTCTTTTCCCAATCTCTCTATAGCAGAATATAACTTTATAGTATGATAATTTTTGCATTATGTTGTCATCCCTTTTTGATGTATGATATTTCAATATAATAGTACTGATTTATGTATCTTTGTACTCTCCCAAAATAATATTCAGTAAGTGAATGCATTCCATTGTATAAGTTATCATAGATCTTGAACTGTTCCTGTCTTGTGTTTTCTGGCCAAAGATAAAAAACAAATCATTTTTCTCAAACAATAGGAGGAAATAACAAAATAAACTGTCCATCAAGCTAAGGATTTATAGCTCAAACTTGAAACCAAAACTTATTTCAAGGTTTTAAATAATTCTAACTAAAATAGAATTCCAAAGATTGTCTTTTTCAATTCTAAAGGAGATAGCCTGAGTTCTATAGCTGATTTCTGAAGCATTTCATTAAATTTAAGATCATTTATCTACACAGGCTTTCAGCTGACATCTGCAGAACAAAATCAAGATCTTTTCCGGAAAACTGATTGATTGCATGCCACATTGTTTGTAAAGCTCACGCCATCTAAATTTTCAGTATGCTCTATTAAAAGAAATTTGAAATCAAATATAGAAATTTAAAACATGAATCTGGCCAGAGAATAAAGGGTCATGATAATAAAGTCTTGCTTTCAGAGATGTTTTGTTGAAACATATAATTTTGTTAGAAAGTTTAATGGGGATAATGAAGGGTCAGAAAAGAACACCATTGTTTTATCATTTGCTGAAAGTTTCTAGTGTCCAGTTTTGTACATATTTATTCTATTGGTGCAAATATGCATGAGCTTACATACTTGTGGTACGAAGAGCCAGAGAACAGCATCCTAACGGTACACTGTTAATGATGTACAATGCAATCTCTGGAATTCTAGCTCAAGGTCTTCATTTTATGATGAGTGACTTTTAATTTATATTTAATTTGACTTTATTGCTATATATTCATGATATATCAGCTACTAATGTTTGGATTTAATGATTAAAATATAATTTAGCTATTACTTCCAGTCAAAACAAATTTAAGCGTGTTATTATTTGCTAGCTACTTATTGTTTGTCTATTTATGCAATATTATATCAGCCTTCATTAAAACCTCAGAATAGAAATATATTCTGTAGTTTCTGATTATTTTTCTGGTCATAGAATAGTAAGCTAAGGCCAGGGATTTAACTCAGTGATTGTGGTACCTGTCTTGCAAAAAAAAAAAAAAAAAAGAGAAAGATTAGTAAGCTAATGACCAGTGATGCAGTCTGTTAATCTTCTTAACAACATACTTAAAAATATTGCCACCATTAATAACAATATTTCAATTTTGATATCTTTTTTTTTTTTGAGGCAAAGTCTCGCTTTGTAGTGCAGGCTGGCCTTGAGCTCAGTCTCAAACTCACATCACAGAAATCCTCCTGCCTCTCCCTCCAGAGTGCTGGGATTACAGGCGTGAGCCATCATGCCCAGCACTGTGGTATGTGGTGCTGATTGCTGCTGGGCCTGAGTCTCCACACCAGTATTGTATGTGGTTACCGGGGATCGAACCTAGGCCCTTGCACTTGCAAGACAGGCGCCGGAACTACTGAGCTAAATCCTTGGCCCTCAATTTTGAATTCTATATAATTCTTTTTAAAATGTGAACACCTGTCAGTAATGCCCATTTATTTCTTCACGATAATGAGGTAGAACTAAATGGAGTTGTTTTCTATGGTTTGAGTATTGGTATTAGAAGCTGCACAGCATCATGACCCCTGTTTCTCTCCATCACAGTACCAGCAGTCTCTGGTTTTATTCACTCATTGGGTTTTTAGGAGTATCAGCTTCCCACATTATTCAGTCCTACAACCATTCGTTTCATCATTCTCATCTATGGTCATTGATCAAGACATTCTTGGAAGAAGCTTTTGGAGATGATCCAATTAATCAGTTGAGATCATGAAATAAATCATTTGAAATAAATGATATAAAGATGTTTTGGACAGATGCAATGACATATTAAAAGTACAAATCTAGTCATTTTATCTCAAACATCTCTTGACACTAATCTAAGAAGCTGAACATTGCATCTTGAAGAAATTCCTGTTTAGATAATGTGAGCTACTCAGTGCTTAACAAAGCATCCTCAAAAATCACACAAAACTAAATTCTTAACGTTTACTGGTTTCATTTGTCAATACCCTCAGCATATTGAATTTTAAGCTAGTTACGAGATATCAACCAGCTTGCTAAGATTCAGAAAACGTGACAATGGATTTGTGACTCATTGAGGGACACCTCCAGCCCAGCAGAACAGATGTAATTCAAACAGATTCGAGAATGTGTTAGGGAAGAACTGAAGCCATTGACATTCAGCCTGATTAACTGAAATCCTTTCCATCACACTGTGAGCTGCCCCAGAAAGATCCATTTCATTGTCTAAAATATGTTATTTTTATTGTATCTATCATCAGAGTCTAGATTGGCTAATGGAAATGCGCTGGGAGTAGTGATTTCTGTAAAAGCAAAATCAATAACTTTTATTTAATTCTCCTCTTCTGGTTTATTATACTAATCAAACTTAAGAATGCATAATAGACATTTTATATAACAATACTTAAAGTGGAGCCTTTAAGTGTTATTGACTAAAGGAAAAAATACTTAAATTTTTCACCCTGCTGTTGAGTAGAGCCTGAGAAAGGCTTTCCAATACCATTTAAATTTTACAGTGTTCATCAGAAATGAATATGCATTCTAAACATCATTGTTTACCTAGATTTTCTTCTTTTTTCTGTAACACTAAAGCTCATTATTTTAACAGTAGCTGTTATAATATGACATAATCCATGTATTGTAATTTCTCTATTATAAATGAGAGAATTTTGACAAGATTTAAGTTTGTCCATTTCATTCAAGAAATATGGCATTTATGACATGAATTTCCAAAGATAAAATATATATTAACTAACCTAATTAAAATTTTAGACTTCTTAATGACTTACCCTAAAAACCAGAATGATATTAGTACTAAAAAAAGGATAATATTTTGTTAGGGAAAGTAAAATTATATTGTCCTCTTTTGCTTTGAAATAAATATATAGCAAGGGCTAGGGATTTAGCTCAGTGGTCCCGGTGCTTCCTTTGAAATAAGTATGCAGGAAGAAAAATAATTTGTGATAAACGTTTTATACAAAAAGTACAATTCGATTCATGATAATAGCTATAATACAACAAATATATGAGATATGATTAAAAAATGATGTGAATTTAAAATTTAAAATTACAGGAAAAGATACATTGTTATTAATCCCCCTCAAGATATTCCCTTCAGCTTCAGACAGGATTATTCCATCTTCTTTGCCACTTTCTGAAGCAGTTCTGGAAACCTTTTCACGTGTTTTTGGCTGTAGTGTTGTGGCTGTAGCGTTGTAGCGCTGTGTCAAGATGTTTGCCTTTCACAGTCATTTTGAATTGATGAGAAGCTGGAAGTCACACGGTACTTGGTCCAGAGAAGAGAGTGGATGAGGACACAGCATAATGTTTACATCTTAAAGACTAACAGACCAAAACAAAAAGAGACTAACAGATGAGGACTTTCAGAACTGTTTCAAAAAGAGAAAACACTGTTGAGATAAGTGTACTTGAAGCATGTGTCATTTTTTTTTTTGAGGGAGAATTGAGGGCATTGTTTCTTTTACTATGATAAATTATTTTTAATTTAAATATTCATGGAATTTTTGTTATATATGTCTATATTATTTAATGTACAATGAGTCAGTCATCATGCATCAAATCTACTTTGAAATTGAGAATAATAATGAATATTTTATTAAATAAATGATTAGTAGAGATTAAAGTTCATTTCCAGATAGAAAAATCATACTTATGTGTGATGTAGAGTCAAACAAATCAATTTCATTTGCGGTGTTTTAACTATACCTTTCTTCTATTTATTGAGAGACCTTTTAGGTTGAGAATTGAAATATTTCTTCTTGTTCCACAAGAAAAAAAACATCACAACAAAGTGATTTCTGTGGTGATACTTAAGAAACAAAATGATTTCTGTGATGATACTTAAGATAACACACAGTTTGTCATTGCTGTAATCTCTGAATAGTTTCTAATGCTATTTTCAAAACCAACTTTGTGGAATTCTGATGACAAAATCATATAGTAATTCTTTCATCTAAAATCTCCTAAATTAGTATTCATGGTTGACGGTGGCTCCAGTGTCATACTGTATCTGGTGCATGAGGAACAGTCGCTCAGTGTCACACAATTATTAAATATTACAGGTAGAGAAATTACAACATTTACTTCTGTTAACTATTCTGTCTGGGTTGATGTAGAGAAAGAAAAGGACGATAAGATTTTCGGATGAAAATTCAGGTATTAGTAGTAAGTTTCCACTTCTCAATAACTGAACTCTATTTTATTTATTTCCTGTGAAAAGATGTGTGCACATGTGTGTGTCTGTGGTGTACATGCATATATCTGTATTTGGAGAATTACTTATTGAGCTCTGTTGTTCAAAGCTCCTCATCTATAAAAGAAAGGCAACCATTTTTTGTTTGTTTATCTTGTTTTGTTTGTTTTACCAGTGATTTTCAGAAGGTTAAGATTTTTGAGTTTGGAGTAGAATGAAAATAGGAAAGGACAAAAGAGAAAAATAAAGTAGTTCACACACTTCATAGTGTCCTGGAATTACCCTGAATGAAAAATTTGGCAGTAGCTGCTTGAGACTAAGATATAAGATGACTTATTATTTTGTCTTTTCCCCCACAGATTTAAATAAAATGTGATACAGAAAGTGCAGCTTCCATAGTTGTTCTCTCTGTCCTCTGTCTCATTCTTTTTTATTTATTTTTTCTTTCTTTGTGATCCAACTCAACACTGACTCCCTGAAGCATCCTGACTGAGATTTTATAAGTATAAAGTAAAACTAATAATCAGAAGGGTTTATTTCCCCCAGGTCTGATGAACGTGTGTGTGTGTGTGTGTGTGTGTGTGTGTGTGCGTGTTAGCACTAATGAGAAAATTCCCTAAATTCACTTCCGTTAGAGCTCTTGAGTGTGAACTTAATTGTTGATAATAAGCAACATGGGACTATTTTTACCTGGAAATTGGAAAGTAAATCTCTAAAGTATTCCACTGTCGTGTCAGCATGAAACAAAAGCAATTTTCTTTGATAGATTTATTCTTTCTAAGTATCAACATTTTCTTCCAAATCTTTATTTAATTAGGATCTGGAAGTAGTAAAATGAATGAATATTCTAGATGTTTTTCTAATTGTATGTAGTGCAGATTGGTTATGTGAATTATTATTTTTACGTCTGTGTTGTGTTCGTCCCTCTTAAGGATATGGGATGATAGATCTGATTTGACAAACTCAAGGTGTCAACATGTCAACGTATGTTCCAACATTTGCTACGGAGCAGTGAAAGTTACATCATTCTAGGTCAGAGTGATGAAAAAGTGCGGTATGTTTATGAGAAAACATGATAATTTTCTTTTCTGTGTTCAGATTTGAGAAACTGTCCTCCTTCCCCCTGCATTTTTTTCAGTTAGGTTTCATACCCAAAGACTAATCTCAGAATACCACAAAAAGTTTAAAAGATGCACATTATACTCTCAATCACAGCTTGCTTCTTAGAAATATAGCTTACAAAACATGGAATTAATAAATCCTCCTAAAATGGCATGGCCAAGTTAATTGTATTCCAAAGGCCCACTTTACCATGGCATTTAGACACACACACACTCTAGCACCAGATTTCTTTGTATTCCCAGTTCCGTGGCCCAGCAGCCTAGTTACTTTGGAACAGTTCCTTATCATCTTTGCACCGCACTTTCCTCATTGATAAAGTTGGTTTATAGCCAACATCATGAGAATCTCATCTGAGTTCTATGTAAAGCACTTCAAACTGTGTCCGGCACATAATAAATGCTAAGTGAGTTTGAGCTCTAATTAATGTGTCATTGAAAAACAGATTCAGCAAATTCTCCTTTGGGCAAAGCAAAGCTTATTTCTCTCTTCAGATATTTTTCTATCTCTAGGCAACACCACCTTCCTGAGCTGTTTTATTTAAACTAATCATGACTTTTTCCAATAAACTATCTTGAAATAAATAAAAGCTTTGCTTATAGAAATAAATAGAAGACCGAGTGATCCTATCCTTTGCCTTGCCTGGTTTCAGAAAAGAGTCCACTGCAATTGTCTGAATTTATTTTCCTTCCCATTTCTATATCTCTATTTGGACTGAAGTCAATTACTGTTTTTCTTTCCATCCTGGTGAAGATTTATAGTAGATGAATATGTCTAACATGTTTCCAGAAGGACCATGTCCATTCCAAATGTGGAAGTTTCTGCAACTCTACATTAGTTGTGCTTCTATTTCTGTTATCTTTTACCATTTTTTGCTGAAATACTAATTGGTGACTGCAGCAGCCATAAAGACTCTTGTCCATTTTTAAATTTCCCTGAAGCTTTTTCTAAGCATGTCAAGTGCAACTTCTGATGAGAAACATACTTTGAATAGAAGTGAATAGAAGAGTTTATTTCAACCAGTAGTAATACTAGTATTTTATGAAGCTAATTGCCTGATGTTTATTTCTGATAGCACTGAATATTTTAAAACTTCAGGTAGCCATATTTATTTTGACCAGAAAACACGATTTCTAAAATCTTAATATTTTTCTCATCCATTTTCTTCCACTCAGCTATCTATATTTCTGTGAGCATAACACTGTGGTTACATTTGACTGATGTATATTCTTTCACATTAAAAAGAGTGGCTTATGTGGCTCTCAGAATATCTCATATCTCTAAGAATAATTGAGTAATTCCATATCATTATCCAATACAGATATATCTTTTTAAATAAACTTTATTAACTATACAGTTTTAAAAAATATCATTTGCTAGTAGAACAGATCCTGCCAGGATCTTTAGATTCATAGAGAACATTTTATACAATGGAATAAACTAAGCTTCCTTTCTCAGCTGTAACGTAATTGCACCTATAAAAATAAGAACACAAATTCAAGACATATCATACACAATTTCATCTTTCCTTCCCATTTTGACATTATTGGTTTAAAAATATCTCCGAAGAGTGAGTGTTGTGATTTTGACCTGAAATGTCTCCTAAGACACAGATGCTGAAGTCCTTGTTTTCAGTGGAATAATTAATATTCCTGGGGGGGGGGGGCTAAGCAGGTGACTGCATCATCCGAGCGCCGACCTCATGATTGGGCACAGCTCTGGGTTAATCCCCCCTGAGCTGAATGGACTATCGAGTCTAGTGAGCAGAAATGGTTGACAAAGAGGAGCCCTAGAGGGCTATATCTTTTCCTGAGCTTTCCCTCATATTCTGCTCTATGTCAGTCCCAAGTAATACAATGCAAAGACTGTGGATTGACACCCACCCTGAAAGTGAGCCGAAATTATTAATCTTTTCTCCTTTAAAGTTGATTTATACCAAGGATTTTGTCACAGGGCTGGAGCACTGATTAACAGAAAAGATCAATTCAGTGGAGAATGACAAAGTGAGAGAGAAGAAAAACAAAACAATTATGGAGAAGAAAATATTAAAGCATTTGGAAAACCAGAACAATTCAACTAAAATCCCACAATAAGATCTTTTACCAGTGTCTTAATACCCGCATTAGATACACATTATAATCAGTGTCATAAATCAGAATGTTTTTAAATGCAAGATTGAGAACAAAGAGGTTCCTGCAGATGCAGATTTGTAGAAAGCTAATTCCCATGCAGTCTGTTTTTTTCCATCTTCCACACACTAATAATTGCCTTCTTTGTTTCTAAAGTATTTCATGTTTTCTCATGTTTCTATCTTTGTAATTTAGTGAAAACAGACATCATTGTCAGGCACAGCGGCATTCACCTCTATTCCAAGGTAACCAGGAGGCTGAGGCAGGAGTGTCCATTGAACTCAGGAGTTTGAAGCCTTCTTGAGACCCCTTATCTAAAAAGAGCCTTATATATAGTTGGATTATACTTTATGATAAGTGATCTTTTTATTGCTGCTCTCACATCAGTATTTACAGAAAGTGACTAACAACTTCATTATTCTTGGATTTTTCACATACTCGTCAGATATTTACCGAGCACACAGCATGTTCCAAGGACTTTGGTAGATGTGGGTGCAAACCAGGAATAAACAGATACAAATATTATCTCTCTTAGATAATTTCATAAAGGTAAAGAAATGGCAGTAAATTATACGCCCAGAATAAAGAGAAATGGATGGTCTGGGAGGGGCCTTCCTAACAGAACTGAGTGAGAAAAGAGACTGTAGAAAAGACTGAGCTTTGTACCTGATTCTGAAGCACAGTTACTAAAATTAAAATGATATGGGAGCCAGTTAGCATAGGCCTTAGGCAAGGATGATGCACACCTGAGAAGTGTTCCATATTAAAATGAAAACTGGAAAAGAAAATAAAAAGACCAGCTGGAGAAATTGATGCATTAATCAATGAGAGGAAAATGAATAAATATTTTAGGCAACAAAAAATAACACATTCAAAACAAAATCATTTTGTTGTGTAATATCTGCTAACACCCATGTAACATTTCCTGTTTCATTATTAAGGAGTTTTCACAGCAGGGAAACAACTGTTGAGCTAGCTTTGATATTATTCCCATTAGTATGTATGATGAAGCTGAGAAATCTATTAGTGAAGTAACTTGCCCAAGTGTACATAGATAATAAAAGATAAGCCAGGTTCTAAAACAGGTGGTTTAGTTTTGTCTCCTGCAGTCTGTCTGTGAGATCTGCATTACCTTTCATAGTGGAAGTATATTAAAGGAAAAAGCTAACTTATCATAAGGCATATGCATTTTGTAACCCAATAAGATCAATGAATGTATTAGAAAGACTAACTTACCATAGATAGATAATACACATCATCAGAAAGCCTGGGTAGCATTTTATCATGAATCAGAAGTCAGCAGTAGCACTAGGAATTTATTTCATTTCCACGAAGATTTATTGTTTTCTTCTGTGTACAAAATTCTGGATGAGAGATTGGATATAAAAAGATAAGTTAGTTAGTTCTACCTTTTCCCTGAATGAGTTGAATTTTTTTTCCTGTAAGGTAATATGTAAACAAACAAGAATAAATAAAACCTAGACAAATACAACAGTCTAGGCCATACCACCCTGAATGCACCTGATCTCAGAAGCTAAGCAGGGTCAGGCCTGGTTAGTATTTGGATGGGAGACAATACAACAAAGCGGACACCTGCTTGTGATACGAAGGCAAAGAACTTGCCTTGTTCGCTTTGGAATTCACAGGAGTATATGATGATTGAAGATGAAACAAATACTAAGTTGAACAGTGTTATATCCAGAGAAAAATAATTTTCTTCAGGGTAAATCAGAATATTTTGTCAAAAGGAAGCATTGGGCCCTGAATTTGGGATTGCATTTCCTTACAGGATGGTAATATAATAGTAAGAACTATAGAGTCTGAAGTGGAAACGGGAAGATGCACAAAGGTGTTAGAGCACAAAAGTTAGAGAACTGAATGGAAAGAGAGTTTGTCCAAGAGTTTGATCCATGTGTCATTCTCCAAGGACTTGCATGTGCAGCATTCTATTGAAAAAAGTTTTAAATAAGTGACAAAATTATATTATAATATTAGATTACATTATTTTGCAAATAATGTAAACTTATGTCCTATAACTTAAACTGGTGAGAATATTTTAGAGACTAATTATTTGAACTTTGTGCAAATTAATGGTGATCTAAAATGAACCAAAATAAGCAAGAAAAGAGTGAAAGAGGGAGAGAAGGTATCTGAGGATGTATTACATTTTTCAAAGCTGGGAGTACATTTTAGGGCACTAACCTACATTAACTTAAAGAGAGTCACACTTTGAAAATAAGAACAATTCCCTTCATTTCAGCGATGAGGGTAGGACATTTTTCTTCTTATTATTGCAGTTTCTGTGGTCCAAAGCAGGTTTGAAAGCGAAACATCTGTGATACCAAAATATCTTCAATAAGAAAACATCTGTGATACTGAAATATCTGTAATATTTTTTAAGTATTAGGAAGGCTTCCCTCAGGCATATGTCCCAGTTTTTTAGATTTTAGTAATAATTGCAATGACTGTGTGCCGAACAGAAGCCCCAAAGAAAAATGAGTCTGTATAGAAGTCACTAAGAAAAAAAAAAAAAAGATAAAATCTAAGGTGTGAACTGATTTGTATAAAAGTTCCTGAGTATAACAGAATACATCTAGTTAACCCAAATTTTAAGTCTCTGTTATTTCTATTTAGTATCTCTTTAAGCAATATTTTAAAATAAATAAGCCAATTTCCCATAAAAAATTATCATGTAATATTTACATGAACTATTAAAATGATTTTCAAGCCAAACTAGATTCTGTTCTAGAATCACAGATAAATTGTATTTTACAGAGTGCCTATTTTCTTTATTTATTTAATTTTTTTTAAGGTTTTTTGAGACAGGGTCTCGCTTTGTAGTTCAGGCTGGCCCTGAGCTCAGCCTCAAACTCACATCACAGCAATCCTCCTGCCTCTGCCTCCTGAGTGCTGGGATTACAGGCATGAGCCACCACGCCCGGCATTGTGGTATGTGGTACTGACTGCTGCTGGGGTGAGTCTCCACACCCAGTATTGTTATGTGGTTACCGGGGATCAAACCCAGGTCCTTGCTCTTGCAAGACAGGCTCCGGAACCACTGAGCTATATCCCCGGCCCCAGAGTGCCTATTTTAAATAAACTTGTGGTTCTAGATTCTGAGAATGTACTTAGATAGTTTTTACATAACGATCATCTATGTCCTAATTTTCACATTATTTATTTGTCTCTGATCTGCTCCTTAAAAGAAAAATAAATCTATAGAAAAGTTATATGAAGATTCATGTGGAAAAATAGTTTAAATAAAATGCTTTGTTTTGGAGCCATTACAAATGACAGGGCCAACTTATCTAGAAACACTTTAGCTTTTCTGTGGACTTCAACTTGACGGAAATGTGGAACAGAAAAAGTAGGAGTGACTACAGTAAAATGCGATGGAGATAGAAAGAGTGGGGAGAGCTTGTGTGTGTGCCTGGGTGTGGGTACGAGAGCAATAACAATTCCACTTAGACCACTTTAACAATCATCATAGAAAGTTTTATGTGTTTTCTTAAAATGAGCATAACTGAAGCTCACAAAGAGGAGCAAACTTGTTCAAGGATTCAGGCAGAGAGTGTGTAGAATGGAAAAGTATTTTACTTTTTCATATCTAATGCTAATATTTTCATTGTTATATTAAGAACTTCTCTTGATCTGGCATTACGAAGGCAGCAGGAACAGTCCTTTTTAAGCTTTCTAAAGCCCGAGTTGTGGGATAGAGTTTGTTCATTATACCACGGTAGGGACTATTGTATCTGGGCTTTGCTTTTTGTCAACACAACACCTGGCAAATTGAACACTCTTGAAAGGAAATGGTTGTTGGAGGATTAAGACAATAAATGAAAATAGAAATTGTTCTACAATTTTATGGTGATAAGTACAACAATGTAATATAACTAATAATCCACTGGTTAACGAAGTCTGATAAATGAAGACATCCAATGTCAATGTCCATGAACACAGTTGTCTGTGGATATTTTACACAAGTTCCATGTGTAAGACACAGCTTGACTTACTCTGAGGCACTATAGGTCTAAATCTTGAGAATTGACACATTAGTTGCATCATGTCTTAGAAATTTGTTGTTAAAACATGGTACAGAGTTAAAATCTAAGCAACAAAATATATTTACCCTAAAAATCTTATGTGAGCATAGTCATACAGATATGATTATTTGCTTATTGCTACATAAAAATTATTTCCTTATATCATTTTTGGCACTAATTTTAATTGTGCTTTCA
Organism: Petromus typicus; assembly: GCA_004026965.1. Lineage (NCBI taxonomy): Eukaryota > Metazoa > Chordata > Mammalia > Rodentia > Petromuridae > Petromus > Petromus typicus. Next base: position 17,779 of record PVIR01009401.1, on the reverse strand, counting down.
CAGATAGATATGTTGCATGTCTGAACACGTATGCAAACACATGCACAGATCTAGACAAATCTAACACAGCCATTCAAAATAATACTTTTGTCTACAAACACAGCCATGCACGGTCAAGCTATTGATGAGGCATCTTTGACTGCCAGACTGAATGTATGTCCATCAACATTCAGAGAGATTATGAAACCCAAAATAAATGTACTGATGGTTTGAAGCATATCATGTATCTGAAGAATAAATTTTTTGTATGGTATAGACATTGGCTGTGTATGCACAGCTCTTAACTTAGAACAAATTGTGTTTCAAAACTGTGAAGTTCAAGTCGAGAGTCTCAGTTGTTTTATGCAACAATTAATAGTACTAAGTGCCAGACAGTGAACTTACATAATCTCCATACCAACCACATGAGGTAAATATCATCCCAATGTTTTGACTTTGGTAAAAAACGAAGTAAATCTAAATATCTGCTTGTGAAATATGCAACATGCCCCCATTAAGTAAATGCTCAAAGCTTTAAGCTCTACCCATTTGTCTTCAGGAGTGTGCCCAGAACTATCAACATATAGCTTTTTGTTCGTTTCCATTTCCTCCCACTTGCTGATGTGAACCAATCTTCTTACATAACAGTTCTAGAAATGATAATGAGAATGGGCAACGTGTACACTTTATCTTAATTATTGTGTATTTACAGCCAAAGACTGGTAAAATGTTATGACTGCCCTTATAATGATACTACATAAATTGGGAGGACTTCATGTGTCTTAGTTGAGTTAATTTGTGCCTTCCTAATTCAATTTTTCTTAGAGGAGTCACAGGGTGGTAATTCTAAGGACACTGGAAATGTCAAGCCTGTAAAAGTTCAGAACAAAAGTCATTTGTTTTGTCTATTTCTGATTCATATGTGATTGTCCTTTCTGCAGGTACATATATATCATGGTCAATAGCCTTTATTTTTCAATCTGTACTTGTTTAAGCAGAATTAAAGTTTGTGGAAATGCAAAGATCTATCAATGCATTTAGGCCATAGTTAGGAGGAGCTAAGGAAAAAATGGGCCAAAGAAGACACATGACTATCACTTCTTGACCTTTGGGCTAAGATCAAGTATAGAAGACTCGGCTTACATTTGAAAGGGGACTGAATTTATACTTCTTTTTCATTCAAATCTTTATTGGTACATTATGAATACACATCATCATCGCATTCAACATTGAGAGTTTGTACCAAAATATGACATGAGTTGATTCTCATTTTTCCCCTCCCCCACCCACCTTGTAATCCTCCAGCTTATACATAAGCTGAAAGGATCAAGCCTGAAGATAAGTATTTTAAAGGAAGAGAGAATATCCTAGAGAAGACTCACTGACTCTGAAAAAGTTCTCGGGTTGTGTTGTTCCCTGTCATTACTTGGTAATTAGCATAAGAGGTCAGAGTTTAGCATTGAGATGAGCAGTCATATACACCTGATAGTCCTGGGTGCAGAATATTCCCCTTGGTAGGTAAAGGTTTTGACTCTGAGATATTCTTGTTGATGCAAACACATCGTCTGACACTCTTTTTAATATTCGCTAGATTGTCTTGGGCTTACATGTTGTCTATATTAGAATTTATAATCAGTTCCTAATAGGTCATTTGAAAAACCTTTGTTCTTTTCCTGATATAATTAAGTTAATGCTAATTCCTCTATGTCTCTGATTAACTTACAAAATTTCACAGGGAACTGGACCATTGAAAAAACTGAACCTTTTCCTTGTTAACCAAGGAAAAGTATTTTGCCTTTTTTGAGTTGAACTAGTAGCTCTAGACTAAGAATATGTTTTATCCTATGCAAATTGAAAATTTTCCTCTGGAATTCTGAACGCGTTCGATGTAAATTCTCCACAGACAAAGTACAGGGTTAACCAAAAGTTCTCCTAGATGTCTCTATATTCCTGAAAGGAAGGAAATGTGGGACACAATCCAGGCTTTGACTAAGAGCCTTTTCTGCAAAGACATATTCACACCTCTTAAACTCATATAACTTTTGTGTTCCACATCACACAGACATGGTTGGGTCCATTACAAGGGGCTGTCAGAGAGGTTTAAAAGTTTGGCTTGTTGAGGTCTCAGAGAAAGTCCAGTTTAGACATAGGACTTGTAAAACCACACTGACAGGAATAAGGAAGTTGCTGTTTCTCAGGTGCTCTTGGTAAATAGCCTCAACAGCTGTGCTCAGGCAGAAGGAGGAACCCTGAAAACAGACTGGAGGAACTCTTTTTGTCAGCGCATATTGGTTATTACTCACTGGCTCATCGGGCCTTTGTAAGGCGATTGCATTATGCAGGTCCTAGTCAGTAACACTCTGAAAACGAGAAAACACTGTGCTTCATCCCCAGCCCCAGCTGGAAAGCAAGACTTTCCCACGATAAGTAATTTATTTTCCAGTGGATGAAAGTAGACTCGTGTTTTGAAGCTGCAACCAGATTTGCTTAGATTGATGAGCTATCCCAGAACTATAAAGCATTTCTTTTTTTCTGTTTCAGTACTTACATCTGTGTATACCCAGATATGTGCATCTAGACATGGATTTCAGTTTGAAATTTGAATCGCTTTGAAAGTGTGTAAACTGTGCACACGTCACTAATCCCGTACCTGGCACCCAGCTCAACAGTGCAATAAAACAGAGATCATGTGCGATCTTCAGAGACGCGCTCCAGGCTGCTCTTGTAAAGCTGCAGCGCTTGCTGCAGTGAATGTCATTGCTATTTAAGGGAAGAAGTAGTGTGATAAGAGTTTACCCCGAGCATGTTAGTGTTGTTGTGACTACACACGCTGCTTGTCTCTCGGACCAGGGAGGGTCTGATTAAATACCAGGCTGACCAACTGCGAGAGGACTCTGGCGTCTCCCAGCTGCCACTCAGAATGTCAGATCCAGGACAGGGCCTGTCAAGATGAGCCATTTGAGCACACTGCGGCCCTGCAGCTGTCACTGAGACACCTGAGTCTCCAGAGGAAAACATGCAAACTGTATCCACAGCGGAATGAATTCAAATCAAGGCTTCAGTCCTATTAGAACATTTTTTTTTTCACAAGAAGGTTAAGGTTAAACGTTCAGTTGAGTAGAATTAACTCCCAGACCTGTTCTTTTCTGGAGGCAGAGTTCCCCTAGTTTGTGTGTGACAGGGACAGGGGTCATTTGGAAGCCATACATACTGAAGACGTAGCTGCTATTTGTTTGAACCAAGGCAAAACTGTTAAAGATCCTGCAAGATACTTCAAAGATGTTTTTACAAGAATTATTCTTGTATTTTTTCCTTGCTGTTTAGATATTTATATTCCTTACTGCAAAATTACGAATGTGCAGTTTATAATAAAACTTAAAATCTTCTGACTTGTAGCATTAATGTCAGCAGAAATACAGTGAAGAAGATTTGAAGACATGTAACTAGGGAATTAATATTCATGTTCAGAATGGTACATTCAAGTAGAAACAAAGTGACCTGAGAGCCGCTACAGATTAAAAACTCCACACAGGGACACACATGTGTAGTTCAATAGTAAAGCACTTGCCCAGCATGTGTGAGGCCCTGGGTTCAGTCCCCAGCACTGAATAAAACAAAACAAGAGACTGTTCTTGAGATTAGGAACTGGGCCAGGGATTTAGCTCAGTGGTTCCAGCGCCTGCCTTGCAAGCACAAGGACCTAGGTTTTATCCCAGTAACCACATACAGTACTGGGCGTGGAGACTCACACCCAGCAGCAACCAGTACCACATACCACAGTGCCGGGCATGGTGGCTCACGCCTGTAATCTCAGTACTCAGGAGGCAGAGGCAGGAGGATTGCTGTGGTGTGAGTTTGAGGCTGAGGTCAGGGCCAGCCTAAACTATAAAGCGAGACCTTGTCTCAAACAAAAAAAAAAAAAAAGAAAAAAAAGAAAAAGAAAAAGAAATGTAGAAACTAATTTTACTTTTAATAAAAGAGTTATTTTTTATTCTCGATAAAATTGGTTCTAATACATCTCATAGGTAATCTCATAACAGACAAGACATTTTAGTTAACATTTTATCTGTGGTTCTGCAGATATCAACTGAAAGATTTTGTTTAATAGTGAAAGGGAAATGAGAAGTATTTCATTCAATTAACACTACAGTAAGAATCGTAATAATATCCCAAACTACTTTTAAACTTAATATATTATCTACATATTCTGACATTTATTTATGTCTTTCAGATATATGTGTGCTTATATACAGTCACATAGTAAACTGTAGATATGTATTTATATGTAAAACATGTCCATAACATTGAACTACGTGACTACATTATATGATAGATATTTACATATTTAAAAATCATATATGCCAACACAAATTTCGTAAGCATAGTTAAAAGTACACTTCTAATATATCAATATTGATTTTGTTAGAATGAAATGTCCTATTATTTAAAGGTAAATTGCATCAATTTCTTTCACTAATTTGTCTCAAACAAACTTGAATCCAACCATTTATTAATCTATTTAACAACTGCATTCATTCTATGTAGAACTATTTAGTAGATAAGTGCTTATGAATCATGTCTATATAAATTCAGAATTTATCTGTTCCGAAATTCTTGTAAGCCACCACTGAACTATGACACAACCGTGAAACCTCCACACATGTCACTTCTTCCCTGCACAGTAGCAAACTTTTTCCCCTGAACACCTATCATATTTCCCAGATGGCTCAGCCCTCATCCCTGGCAGATCATGAATAATATTTTAGCTTGAACAGATGTAAGCAATTTGTATTTTTCCCCTTTCTGAACCGCCTTTGTTTTGATGTATCATCTAGAAATTGAAACTTATGTAGAACTTCTGCATGGAAAGGGCCAATGTTTTCCCACCCTGGAGTATGTAGGCAGCTTTTAAATGCACACAACAGGCACAGAACAGGGAAGCTAGATAGTGTGTGTGAGAACCTTTCCAAAAACTGGAAGGTTGTCATTTAGTATTGCAATGCAGACTAATTTCTTTGGTCTATTGAATGCATAGAAAAAGCAGTTTTATATTATTGCAAGCCAATCAACTTTCATCCTGTAGCCTATATTTTTCTCTGGTGAGAATATTTTTTAGAGAACTAGAATTTTGGAAATACAGGAAGTGGTAGTGAACTATTTTCCTAATGAGGATATGGTTATTCTGCTATATTTTATATATCTATAAATTATATTTTGACCCAATAACATGAACTAAAATTAAGCTTTTCTGACAACTAATGATTAAAGAAAGTTGTCAATATGCTACAAGTTAGTTAAATAACCTTTAAAAAAAATCATTCAAGATCTGGGCACAGTAATGTATGTCTGTAGTCCCTGTTACTTTTCTTTTCCTTTTTTTTTTCCCCCCTAGGTTTTTTTTTTTTTTTTTAGGTTTTTTTGAGACAGGGTCTCGCTTTGTGGTTCAGGCTGGCCCTGAGCTCAGCCTTCAACTCACATCACAGCAATCCTCCTGCCTCTGCCTCCCGAGTGCTGGGATTACAGGCGTGAGCCACCACGCCCGGCATTGTGGTATGTGGCACTGGTTGCTGCTGGGCGTGAGTCTCCACTCCCAGTATGGTATGTGGTTACCGGGGAATCGAACCCGGGTCCTTGCACTTGCAAGACAGGCACCGGAACCACTGAGCTAACTCCCCGGCCCCTTACCTAGGTTTTTTTGAGACAGGGTCTCGCTTTGTAATTCAGGCTGGCCCTGAGCTCAGCCTCCAACTCACATCACAGCAATCCTCCTGCTTCTGCCTCCCGAGTGCTGGGATTACAGGTGTGAGCCACCACTCCCGGCACTGTGGTATGTGGTACTGGTTGCTGCTGGGTGTGAATCTCCACGCCAGTATTGTATGTGGTTACCAGGGAATGAACCCGGGTCCTTGAGCTTGCAAGACAGGCACTGGAACCACTGAGCTAAATCCCTGGCCCCAGTCCGTTACTTTTAAGAAGCTGAGGCAGGAGGATCATTTGAGTTCAAGTGTTCCAGACTGCTATGGTGCATACAGTGATATCCATCTCAGAAAACAAAACAAACTTCAAAAAATGCCTCCCTAATATATGTTTTGAATCTACAAATAGAAAATGTATGTTCATTTACACATTGATATCTTACTTGCAAATATAATTTTCTCAAAAAATAAATTGCCAAGCTGAATGTCAAGAGATTATGAGCTGTCATGAACTTCTACCACCAGTTGCCGATGTGACAATTTTGGCCATGGAAAGAGCAGTCATAGTAAGTAAGCTGACTTCTTAAATTTAGGCCTACGAGACCAGCCTAAGTGCAATTAGTCTGTGATAAAGACATCTGAATAATTTAATGTTTGAGAATTTGGAAACTTCAGATGCTACAGAAAGAATTTAATAACCAAAGTGGAAATGATCAAGGAAAGTCATAAATACCTTTCTTGTTTCTGTACTCATTACTTCAACTCCATTGACTTAGAAAGTTTAGTGTTAGCACTATAAAATGCAGTTTGGTAGAAATCATAGACCATCTTCAAAATTGTTTAGGTCCTTTCTCCCTTCTGCAAACATGGAACTCCGTGCACTTACTCAACGATGTTTAAAAATTTTTAAATAAATTCAATACTATGACTTGAACTCAAACAAATTAGCTGGGATTGTTATGCTTTTACTATTTCTGGTCTACTCCAGAAGTTTCTATGTTCTTTTTTCTTCAATGAATAACCACTCGCTCGAGCAAGTGGATGGAAGACATTGTGCTCCAGGCCCCTCGTGGGTCGCCATGGGGAGGAAAGCTAGGTGTACTCTTGTGTTTGTCTGGGCAACTAAACAAGTGGTTCAGTCAGCACTTAACTCGGTTCCTCTTCCTCTTTCGTATTGTATCATCTGATATTGATTAGTTCTATAACTCAGCCCCTCCATTCCTGAATTTACTTTGGTGACTGTCTCTTAGGTCAGAACTGAAAAGGCTTTTTATCACCTGTACAAAATGAAAGACATGTGGATGCTCCTGTCAAATTTTAAATCTTCGCGGCCTTCTTCTGTGTTGAATTTCACTTATTACCTTTATTCAAAACAGTATCTATTGAGAGATATTGGATAGTTCTTTTCTTAATCACCATTAACTACCCAGTGTAACATTTTGTAATGCTTTAATCTTTCTTTTTGCAGTATTTAGGTGGAAGCTATTCAGCTATATTCTTTGCTCATTTCTTGAGCCTCTTCATTTCAAGATTTGTCTCTTGCTTTCTGCTCTCTACATGTATTTTGTGAATTATGGAAGTTTATACAAGAAACTGAGTCAGCATACAAAACAATATTATGTGAATGCACTGGCAGAGAGAAACAGATGGCCAAGTATATTGTATTTACGCCTTGGAGACCAACTCCCAGATTTCTCGCCTTTAGAGTTTTCCCTCAAGTAGTTCTGATCATCAAACAAGTGATTTGAGATGTTTTCTTATGGAAATACTCTCCTTGAACAATAACAACAGCAAAAAGTAATTTCAATTACATTTTCATTTTAAAGACAATTATGTTTCACTTTTAAAGTTTATTGTTACAGAGTCTAAGCTAATTATCTACATCAACTTATATTTTTCCTCCCAGAAGCTGAAAAAAAAAAGAGTTTGACATTATTGTTAAATTTCTATTATATCAGTGTAGCGAAAAGAAAGAAAATTGTATAAAATACATGGATATCTTAGGCAGTGATTGAAATTTATGTGTGTTTTATGATTTTTGCATTAGGTTGAATTATATAGTAAACATTCAGAAGTGATACCTCTTGATTTCTACTTGCCTTTTAAAAATGATCAAGCCCAAAAAAGTTTTTTAAAAAGTAACGGTTTGTTCTTTTGTGTCTTATTTGTAGTATTTTCTTTTCTTCCAGATGATTTTAAAGCCCTAGTTGTCTACTGTAGGCAGTAGCGTACTAGTTTAAAACAAAACAAAGTAAAACAACAGATAACTAAACTGAACTCAGATTAATGGGCTGAGTTTTATAAAAGCAATTGGATTTTGGTAATGTAACTGTAGCAACATGATATGACAAATTTCATGTGTATAAAGATTTATAACTCATTGAATTATTTTACAGAAGTTTTCATTTCCTTCACATTGCAGATGTTAAGATGTTTTGTCATAATTTATGAAGCAGAATTCTGAAACAGACACATGTTAATGACCAGCCAAGACTCACAAGGCAAAAAGGGCGACAGAGCTCACACTTTCCTAATTGACTTCATTCTGCACTCAGAATATGCTATCTTACCAAAGCTGTCAAACTGTTCAGCATAATAAACTTTTTTTATTCTTCTGAAATAACTTTTCCACTTCTCTTGTTGAAGTTTCAATACTAAGTACATGATTCATACACATACATAAATAAGGTATACTTGTAGAAGATGAATGATAAATGAGTAATCTCCATTTTGTGTTGTTTTTTTGTTCACTGTTCTTAGAATACATACTTTTTTGAGCTTTGTAAATCTTTTAATAACACTAAGAGAGAACGTTTGGTCCATAAATGATGTTATTTTCCAATATAAGAAACTAAAAACTCAGTATTACATTTTTAATATCATAACATCTTTAGCATATGGTTGATATGCCATACCATTTACTCATTTAAATTGCAAAATGAATTGTTTTTAATTTATCAATAGAATGATTTAGGGCACCTTCTTCATTTAAAAAGACTATGTTCAACAACAGTCGTTCCGTGATTGTTATGATGCTTCCACCAGCCACCATTAATTTCTGTCCATGTATGGCATTTAATCCTAATATTTCCTAGCAATGACAGCATGCAAAGTGTGTAATTGTCTTTTTTCATTTAGCATTTTTTCCAAGTTTCATCTCTGTTGTAGCATGGATCAGGACCTAATTTTTTTGTCACGTTATTCCATTTTAGAAGTACACCCAGTTTTATTTGTCCTTTCATCAGTCCCTTGATTAGTTGATTCATCATGTGAGCTGCTTCTACTTTCAGCTGTTTATATTAATGTTGATACGAATATCTTTATGCAAGTTTTCTGCTAAGCATAGTATTTGTGTTGTCTTGAGTATTATCCAAGGAGAAGTTTAAAAAGTAAAGGCGGATTTTACATAGTAGCTGTTGCAACTGATTCCCTGAAAGAGGCCACTTCAGAATACAGCAAGGCCAAGTAAGAATTTATAATGAAAATAAAGAGTGGGGTATGAAAAAGTGCTAAGAAAGACATCAAGAGAAAAAAGACTCTAAAAGCCCTAACAGAATTCTTGCTGCTAAAAGCAGATAAAAGTCTTAAAACCAGGGTTATACAGTAAAGAAATTGATTATCGGGTACCAGCAGGTATCCTTGTGAAGGAGAATCTCATTCTACTAGGTCAGTAAAATTTTTGCTAAAATTTAGGCTTAGCAAAGGAGGACCTAGAAAACCAATATTGAGGACCAATTAAGTACCAAGCTTATGAGAATGTAACTAAAGTTTGGTAAATGTTTGGGAGAATGTTTGTCGGTATATACCTCGAAGCACAGTTGCTAGCATCATATGTTAGACTTTTGACAAACTTCTAGAATGTCTTTCAAAGAAGCTTGAGTAATTGCTTTCCCACCAGGAATGTATGAAGTTCCAATTCTAATATCAACATTGATTATTTTATTTTTTTATTATGACTGTTCTGTTTGGGATAAAATTCTGTTTCATTTGGATGCCTTCCATTTTCTTGTTGGCCTATAATTTTGAACATCTTTTCCTGTGCATTTGGCTATTTGATTCTTTTTTTCCTGAAAACATCTATTTAGATCATTATTCATTTTAACTGAGTTGTTGACTCAATTGAATTGTAAACACTTTTTATGTATTTCGATGATTAGTTCCATAGTAATTAGATGATTTACTAATGTGTTTTCCCACTCTGTGACTTTTGTTTAACCTTTTAATTTTGAAGCAGCCCAATTTATCTATTTTTCATAGGCTTTTATTGTCATATCTTAGAAAACAATAATTTTATAGTCTGTATTTCTGCATAGAGTTTTAGCTCTTAATTTAAGTATATGATTCATTGTAATTTTTGTAAGCAATCGGATAAAGAAACTGAAATTAATTTTTCAATAATACATCTTAACTGGCTGATACAAAAAACATAACAAAGAAAATTTTCAAGCAATTATGAGTTGTTAACAAGAGACTGATTTGGTAGTACTATTTTCCTCTCCATTGTCTTTCATGACCAAAAAAAAAAGGTGCATTTCGCATTGTCTTTTCAGCTCAATTTCTTACTTTCAGAAAATTCTCTAACAAAATGTTCTTCCATTAAACAGCAATTTATTAAATGTAGCTTAAAAATTAGCAGTCTTCCTAACAATACATCAAATATATCAACATTGACTCTAAACACAAAAGAAATGAAAAGAGAGCATTAGATTGGCATTTCATGAGATAGAAATGACAAAAATCAAGATATATCATATACAGGTACAAATTCTCAGTGAGGACTGTGATCACAGTGTATACTTCAAATGTACCAATAAACTCAATTTAATATTTTTAATTAAAAATGTAATAATATGAAAAGATAACTAAAAAGAAATGATCAAGGAAAAATAAATGCCTATTAAAATTTGACTTAGTGGAAAACATTGTGTATCATCCTACAGCTCTTCACAATGTCATTGGTAGAAATTTTAAATTATCTTCTCATCAACCTTGTGCAGCAGGATTGACAGGAGAAAAATGTGATTCAGAACCAAGTCCTCATCTTGTGTTCCCCTGAGTGTGGAGTTGCCCTTAATCACAAACCCCATTCACTGCCACTTTCTATGTTCAAGGAGGGCCCTTTTCTGGTGATCGTTTTATGCCAAGAACACATTCATGTTAAAATGAGTGGTCCCGTCAGCACTGAAACTTTATGCAGGAATAAAAAATAGCCTAAATTTAACTAGGCTTTTATGCTATTAGTTTGATACTTGCTGGGAACACTTTAAAGAACTGCTTAGAATTTGTGACCATCTTTACTCTGTTTCTTCACGTGGCTTATACAACTCTGATGCCTGATGTTTAGTTCAGATGCTTTGCAGGGAAAAGAGTTTACTTTATTGAACAGAATATAGATCACACATATTGGTCCTTGTTCCTCTTGGAATGGATTTTAGCACGGCTCCTATCTGGAAAGTTAATGGAACCTGACATCTACAGAAACTGGGCATCTCCATTCACAAATAGTCCAAATAAAACAAAAATGAGACAATCAGGCCATTAGAAAAGCTGTTTACAGTATGTGTTCATAGTAAAAAATAGACTTACTGAGAAATTGTCCTGAGGAGTGTAGAATTATAATCTCAAAGGGGACCTTTGGATTGCCTGCTAATAGAAAGGAAATATTTGCATAGTTAAATGTCCTCTGTCATTTTCATTTTCTACCAGCTAACATTTTTGCTGAGTTTTAGGGCTAGCCACATTCAAATCTTTTTCTTTTCCATGAATTTTCATCGTGTTATAGGACTTTATGACCTTATGAGACATGATTACAGAGATTCCTTTCAAATTTAGGAGCAGAATTATGGTTCATATAATTGTAATTTTCAAAGACCAATTTGTTCTTACAGTTGAGTGAAACTCATTGAAATTTCTTGTCATGCTTCTGTGAATCACCCTCCTTTGGTTTCCAGTGTTTCACTTTTTATATATCACTGTACCCTCATCCTCACAGTTTTGGTTTTGTGTTCCAGTTTCCTTTCAGAATCAGAGTAGGATGACATAGAAGGTTGTTAAAACTTGAGATGACACCTATTGTAACTTTGGTTAGAACTTCCATTTACAAGTTTTAATTGGAAGTGTTATTTTTGAGAATTTTGAAAAGTTGTCCTTAGAATCCATCTACAGATGATGGACTAAAAAGAAAAATTTTCACCAAAATTTAGTCAAAACATGACTATTTGCATCATTTATGTAATTTTAGAGAGGTGTGTGTTAATTCCCTTCAGGATTCTAGCATGTAAATAAACTCTAAACGATTCTCTTTGCTTTTCTCTTATTTCTTAGAAAGTTTCCATTTTCGTGTTGCACCAATGTCTTTCAATAGCTTTATTTTTGATTTTTGTGTTCAGAGTAAAAAAAATAATCTTTCATGAATTCACAAGTGGAGAAGATTGATAGTCTGTAGTCACAAGTACTACAGGAAACCTGACGCAATGTTGTAAGTGTTTCCAGAGAGATGGTTTCACATCGCAGTCCTACAACATGACAGAAGAGAAATTCTGTACATGGCATCAACAAGTAAAGAGGTAGTAGTTAGGAAATAGAAGGAAAATATAAAAATTAGACCACTGCTAGAGTGGTGGACATTACTGCTCCTCAATCTCAGTTCAGAAACCAGTTTCAGATGTACTTGGACCTTGTTTAGAACCACATTCTATGTGTGAGTGAACTGGGACTACTTCAGTAATGTGCCGAGGATCACAGGGGAGCTAACTATGGCATTAAACCTATATACCATCTTTTCTACTCTGTCCTGCTATTGAATGGTGAGTTTGCCAAATCTTGGATATGTTCCCTTTAAGAACACTACATTTCTCTAAATGACCAAAAAGAAAGCAAGCACATATTAAATTCATAGGATGTATCCATCATCAGATACATACAGAAGCAATCCTCTGTCATCAGTCCTCTGTTTTCAGCAGATGACAGTGTTAGAATTGTCTATAAATATAGAATGAAGCTACATTTAGAGAGATGAAACTCATACTCTTCAGCTCAGTTTCTGCCTTTACAAATAAGGTAAGCAACTAACACTCAGAAATTTATGTTAGGGAAAATGTATGTATTATTGAATTCCCTGGCTCCACATCAATTATAATATGAGCAGGGAAGAATATTTTCACCCTTTTTTCTTCTGCCAGTGATGTACTAGATCTTGCCAGTGCATCTATTCTGAACTGAATGTTCACCAGTGTCAGGTTGGAAGATGGAAATCAGCAGGGTGCGAAATATTGACACCACAGAAATGGACAAATGCAATACAATTATACAGCTGGTTGATTGAGTAGAATAGTTCATTTACTTGCTGAGCTAGAAATCCATATGTTTTGAAATACATAAATTTATTCATTATATTGAAATAGAATCTAGTGTATATTACAAAATTTTATGAGAATTATGTAAAAGTACTTTAAAACTATGAAATAGAATTATCAGTGTCTCAATAACATAATTATTTGCTGATTAATAAAATATGAGAGACACTTGGTGAAACCAAAATACAATTTAAGATTTTATTACAACTAGGCCAAGGATTCAGCTCAGTGGCTCCAGCACCTGCCTCACAAACACCAGGTCCTGAGTTTAATCCCCAGGCGCAAAAAAAGAAAAAAAAAGGATTTTATTAAAATCAATTTGACAATGTTCATAGCCACATACATGAAAGGGATGGTAGTCAGAGCTAAGGGCAAAACTTGTTTCCTATACAGACCTCAAGTAATATACACATTAACCAATTTGAATTAAGGAATTATTCTATAGAATACAGTGTTCCACAGTGATCATTTTAATTAGTTCTATATACAGTAATATCCTTAATCCTTTTTCTATTACTGGCATCTTAAACCTCTGATATATTAAGCCTGTTACATTGAAAAATTTTGTATAAATAAAGCCTTCCACAGAAAAGAATTTCTATTTTCTCTCCTATCTCCTACTTAATACAGAGCTCTGCATACGAAGAGCACATAAAAATATTAACCTCTCTTGAGGTCACAAATTTCTGTTTTCATTTTAATGACACTTCAAAATACTTCAGGAAGCCCTATTCATATCTGCAGGAAATTCCTACCCTTTGATATAATGCTACTGCCTTTGGCATTTGCAGTGTGGTTAAGTAATTACATATTGAAACCACAAAATCGTCTTCTGACTTCAGATACTCAGATAGTTGACGTTAGAAAAAGTGGATCTATTATATCGGTCAGTTCTTACTTATCTTTCAAATAAAAAGTCAAAGAAGTTCCCCTTCTTTGTGAGGTGATACACATCGCTTCTGCCGTCAGCCTCTTCATCACCATATCAAATTTGTTTTCCAGCCGCTGACCTATACATTGAAAATGGTTTCAATGACTCGCTATTCCAATCTGAATGCTCCTGGGAGGCTGACAATTTCAGTTCCTTGTTAGCTGAATTTGAGATTATTACAAGCAGATACCTGCTATTAAAATTCTGTCCCTTTCATATTTTCTAGGAGCTTAACCTCCCTAATTCACTTTCCCCATCTCCCCAAGTCCCACCACCTTCCTCTGTCAAATAATAATTACTCAGAAGGTGATGCTGAGATGTAAGTGAAAAGAAAAATGTAGTGCTGTTAAGAATGTGCCCGAACCATTGTAAATAGTCAGTGAAGTGTCATTCTCGTCACCACCCCATAATACACTGCTTCTTTTTTTTCTCCCAAGCTTACGATCAGCCTGCCAAGTCACTAACAGTGCCTTTCTGTCCCTTGTTTCTTCACCCTAGAAGTAGAATAAAAATTCATCCTTTTTTCCTCCTCTAGGATAATATAAAGACTAATATATAGTGGACTGAATTATTCACAGTAAATAAATTGGTGAAGTGATTAATAATTTTTGTAATAGTATAAACTGCTTCATAATCTTAGAAGATACAATGCAGTCTACCATAATTATGTCATGATAATATTGTTTTATGCACTTTAAGAAATCAATTCTTATGTAGTATATTGCAGACCAGGAATATATTGTAAGGAAAATTTCAACAGTTGGGAAGAAAGAAGCAGATACGTCCTATTGCAGTAAGTTTTGTGCTGTGTGGTTGATCCACATACACTCCTCATAAGAAAGAAGTAAAGTAGTGACAAATACAGAAGCTGAATGAGCCCATAAAATCTGTTTATTTTTGTCTCTACCTTGTAATTTTTGATGTAACATCCCCACAGACAGTCTGTTGTCTTTTGGGTAAAGTTGAATGGTGAGAAGCCAATTCTTTAAAAAAAAAAAAAAAAAAATCAAAACAAAAACACACCTCAGCTTACAGTCAGAATGAGTCCTGGAGCCAGGCACCCTGTCATTTCCCTCTGCAGGCTTTTATGAAACCAAACACAAAGCTCAGCCCTGAGAAAATAAACACATGAAAAGAAATTGAGGAGACTCCCGCTAACTGAAGGGTACAAAGATTCACTATGTCTCCTCTGTCATCTCACTTTCTAGATAGAGAAATTTCTATGCTCATAAAAAGAAACTTTGCTTGGAATACAGCATTAAATTACAGCTTTTGCCACAGTGAGATTCCATTATCTATGTAAAACTCATTTAGATAATGTCCTATGTTGATCTTTTGAAAGAAAGAAAAGGTATTAAAGGGAGAAAATTATGTTACTGTTGAAGTTTTAGGCCTTTTGGAAATAAATACAGAATACTATTCTTTACCTGTCAATATGTAGGGTACAAACTCTCATCAGTATATTCACTTATAAAATAAAGTGTTTTCTGCTTTTCCTTCTAAATATTGCTTTCTTGATGTCATCAAGACTGTCAACCTATCAGATGGTTATTATCTGACTTTATGATCAGTGGAAATTAAGTGATTATTAGCTTTAAAATAAGGAAAAGTATTAAATATATTCTTTGCATTATATTACAATCTGAAAGAAGGCAACGGAGTAGAAATGAGGAAGGATCAGGAATCAGGGGTTAACACTGTTTCTTGCAGAGAGATTTTAAACCACAGTAAGTTTCATAGAAACAGGAAACTCCAAGCCTTAGAATCAGATGTTTACGTTTCTCAACCAAGGAAACACACTCACTGAGGATAAATGGCATGACCGCAGTCGTCTAGTCGACACGTGGATCTCAGAGAGGTGGTGAAGGGAAATGTGGAAGTTCTCCATGGGACTGAAGAGTGCTTGTTTGAGAACATATCGAGTGTTGGTTAAGATCACTTACTTTGTGTCAAATGTCGTGCTGTATTTGTACATGTATTCCCATCTCTTTTACATTGCCACAACTATCTTCTATATGAAATTTATGAAGTCCGAAAAGATGAGGCAGGCTGCCCAAAAGCTAATAAGGATTATATCAGAGAGTCATAGCACAATTTCCAACTGTAAATAAGGTTTCCTATGTCACACCGACTTGATAGCCAGAGGCATTCCAAGTTTTGTGTCTATTTTGAAGTAGAAACTGGGTTTAACTCCTCAGAAAAGAGTAGTTAAGACATCTCGTTGAGCAAGAGTAGAGCTTCCATGTCGGAAACAATGAGATCTGTGAAGGAGATCGTGTTTATACAAAGTTACAGATGCTCGATGTAAACATAAAGTTCTGAGAGATTTTGTTTCATATGAAATATTATTATGATATTAAAGTGAAAGTGACAAAGGAAGAAGATGGAAGAAAGAGAGGAAATCAGGAGAATGAAAGAGGAAGGGAGAGAAGGAGAGTAGAGAGAGTAAGGAGATACAGTATTAAGATTTAGTTGTACAAAAAAAAAAAAAAGATTTAGTTGTACATGTCGATGAATAAATATAATACATATTAAGATCTTAATGAGCCAAAGGATGTACCTTGTTATACCAACAAGGTCTATGCAGTTAGATGAAAGCATGATTCTTCTTCATACTTTCTCTTTCTTCATATTTTTCTATAAGAAGTCTGCATGGATGTTATAATTCCAAAAATCATCTTACATAAAAAGAAATACATACATGGAAGCCAGATATTAATTGAAAATACTGCTAAATGTTCAGCTATAAAATAGCATATAAATTTAATACAAAAAGAGAAGGTATTGCACCAGAGTGTCAGTGTTTCACTATTCTATCAATGCCCTGTTTTATGCACATTAGTTATACAGAATAGGGCTGGGGATTTAGTTCAATGATTCTGGCACCTGCCTTGCAAGTACAAGGGCCTGGGTTCAATCCCAGTAACCACATACAACAATGCCGGGCATGGTGACTCATGCCCACCAGCAATCAGTACCACACACAACAGTGCCAGGAGTGGTGGCTCACATCTGTAATCCCAGCATTCGAGAGGCAGAGGCAGGAGGATTGCTGTGAGTTCGAGGCTTGCCTGTGAAGTCAGTTCAGGACCAGCAGGAACTACATAGTGAGACTCTGTCTCAAAAAAACTAAAAAAAAAAAAAAAAAAAAAAAAAATGTAGCGGATATATGAATAAAATGTACTTCAGCTGTCTCTACCCCTCTGCCCTTTGCCCTTACCTTTTCCCTCCCATCTTGTTCCTCTTCTCTACTAGTTTTCCTCTGCTTTCTTGTTCTCATTTTCTCTCTCTAAATCTCGTTCTCCCTGTCTCTGTCTCTGTCTGTCTGCTCTCTCTCTCTCTCCAGAAGATAAAACATGCAATATTTCTTTCTTAGTCTGGCTTATTTCTCTTAATGTAATGCCTAGTGCACTATTTTTTTAACCACAATTTCCTAATGAAATTTGAAAAAAAGAAAGTCGAAATTATTTATATTTTTGATAAACATCTCAAAAAATAAAATTTTTAAATGATACTACATTTAATACATGGTTTTCAGATAGATTTTTAAAATTTTGTTTTGGAGTGTGATCTGTAAAATTATCAGAGTTATGTAATTGATTATGGTAACCGAAATAGAGAATGTCCAGCCTTGTCTTTTGCTATGATCAAATATAATATCTCAGTAATGTAGATTGGCCTGTGGAATCCTGAGCATGGTATTAGAATTAGAGTGAAGCTTAATGAAAGTATTTGTATCTATTTGTTTTTCTTAATTTCACAAAGTGAAATTTTGAATTGCTTGAAGTGTTAAATCTTTTACTGCTTTAAGCCTTTTT